>JAQFVV010012746.1:322500-402500 GCA_028023455.1 Epiperipatus broadwayi | reverse complement strand
TAATCTGCAATTTTAATAATAATCCTACTTAAATTTTATGGTGCTTTAAAACTGACATTGAATTTTTTTCACATAATATTTTCCAATACCTTTAGCTCATATGTCCAAGAGATTCAAGGCTACCTTTTTAACTATGAGTTTGAAAAATAATATCATTCTAAACATGCATGTCATATTGCTATATCTGGAAAATCTCTAACATAATTCTCAATATTTTTTTGACTACTTCAAATTTGTAAAGTGAATTATTGTGAAATATGAATGCTTTAAAATCCACATACTTATGTGAAGCATGAATTCTTGACTAAATGCTAATAATCCATTATACTTGCAAGTTTGAATATCATTTTGTAATTCATTTTTATAATCTTAAATACATATATTTAAATATTTTTATCTACAAATGTTACTTTCATTCTCTAAAATCAATTTAATATATGATTCTTTGCTAAAATTTGTAAATAGATAGTGAAATTATTTCACAGACTCATACATGAGCACATCATCCACATATCTGGCATAAGAAGTTAGCAATAGCTGAATAATGATAAGTTTTTAATAATTTCCAAAATGCAAAGTGTTTCACTTGTGGTAGGTTATTAATTATAAATATTTCATTGCATAAATATTGCTGTTCAACAGATCATAAAATTTCTACAGATGACATTAGGTAAATTAACGTTATATATATATATATGTGTGTGTATGTTGATATGAAGATTTTCACGGGTTGCGTATATAAAAGACATATTGTGCGGGTTCATCCGTGTTAAAACATTTTAAATATTAATATACCGACGTTTCGATTAGATCACACAAGTCATCTACTGGGTGATTAAAGGTAGAAAGACAGTTGTAGAGACACTACAATCACTGATTTTAAAAAAATGTTAAAGTTCCACCAAGAGCAAAAATGTTAAATTAAGAATGTTTTTTTAAAAAAATTTTTCCAAATAGAAGGAAGCATGCATGTATCATCTCGCTTATTGCTACAATCTGGCCTTTTAAGTATCTCAATGGCTTCTCTAGTTTTGCACTGGTAGAGATTATGACATCTGGATATGATCCTGGTACTAGAAAAATCAATTTTATGACCTGAATTTATAGTATGGAGTGAGAATGCTAATGATGATAAGTGCTGTTTAACTGCATTAGCATGCTCATCTCTCCTAACCCTGATGTGAGGACTACTCATATCTATGTAAGAAGCTTTACAATTTTTACATGAAATTTGATAAACACCATGAGATTCAAGAGGGATTGAATCCTTAGGCTTGGTTATTATATTGCTGATCTGATGATGAGGAAAAAACACTGTATTTATATTATAGCATTTCAATATACATCCAATACTGTCTGTAGTTCCTTTTACATATGGAACACAAATCTTAATAACTGATTTATCATCTTTTTGTTTCCTATTTTGTCCATTTTGGGCTGCTTTTTAAATAGATTTATAATTATAACTAAGCGTTTTTAGCCGAAAGGTCAGTGCAGCAGCCTTGCAAGAAAGCAGTTGGTTGCAGATGGTTGTTGCAGGTTCGTCTCCTGGCCGATGCTATGACATATGGAAAAAACCCACTATTAATATGATTTACTTCTTTCAGATGTGACTTATCTGAAAGGTTAATTGCTCTAGTGAAAAGAATTTTGGCTATGGAAACTATCTGAGTTGGGTGATGATGAGAATGTAAATGTAAATATCTGTCCGTGGGTGTATTCTTTCTGTAAATCAAAAAAGGTAAACTATTTGGTATTCTGGTGACTAGAAACAGGGAGTTTTCCATCAGACTCTGTCTCCATTGTAAATTTAATACGAGGATGCATATTATTTAAATGCAAGAAAAAATATTCTTATTTATTTTTTCCATGTTGCCATATGACAAAAGGGTCATCTACGTATCTGAGCAAATGAGAGGTTTTAAAGATGATGATTCTAAAGCACGAGTTTCTATATTTTCCATGAATAAATCAGATTTTAATCCTGAGATGGGTGAGCCCATGGGAGTACCAAAAACTTGTCTGTAATGCTGTCCATTGTATAAAAAATATGTGTTCAAGAGACAATGTTTAATCGAAGCAATAATATGGTTTGGTAAGTTGCAATGTTGTGAAATTACATTTAAAGCTCCATCAATTGGAATGTTTGTAAAGAAATCCATGACATCAAAACTGACTAGAATGTCATTAGCATTAATTTTAAAATTTTTTTAAAACAGAAATAAAATGAAAAGAGTTTTTAATATATGATTTAATAGACGGGATTGTAGGTTTA
The DNA here is from genome assembly GCA_028023455.1 of Epiperipatus broadwayi. Classification (NCBI taxonomy): domain Eukaryota; kingdom Metazoa; phylum Onychophora; class Udeonychophora; order Euonychophora; family Peripatidae; genus Epiperipatus; species Epiperipatus broadwayi. Next base: position 400,225 of record JAQFVV010012746.1, on the reverse strand, counting down.
ATGAAATCCGAGAAATATCTAGCTAAAATATGAGTTGAAGATTCTATTGTGCTTACTATTCGGGTATCTGGTTTGTAAATTTTTGGAAGTCCATAAAATTTTGGACAGACACATGATTTTTCAATAGGTGAGCCTATTGAAACAGAGATAAAAAATTAAATAATCCCTCATGAAAAATCATGTGTCTGTCCAAACTTTTATGGACTTCCAAAAATTCACAAACCAGATACCCCAATAGTAAGCGCAATAGAATCTCCAACTCATATTTTAGCTAGATATTTGTCGGATTTCATTAAACCTACAATCCCATCTATTAAATCATATATTAAAAACTCTTTTCATTTTATTTCCATTTTAAAAAATTTAAAAATTAATGCTAATGACATTCTAGTCAGTTTGGATGTCATGTCTTTGTTTACAAACATTCCAATTGATGAAGCTTTAAATATAATTTCACAAGGTTGCAATTTACCAAACCATATTATTACTTTGATTAAACATTGTCTCTTGAACCCATATTTTGTATACGATGGACAGCATTACAGACACGTTTTTGGTACTCCTATGGGCTCACCTATCTCAGGAGTAATAGCTGATTTATTCATGAAAAATATAAAAACTCATGCTTTAGAATCATCATCTTTAAAACCTCTCATTTGGCTCAGATACATAGATGACACTTTTGTCATATGGCAACATGGAAAAAATAAATTAGATGATTTTTTCTTATATTTAAATACACCTGGGTCTTGTTTTATGCGGATTATTTCAATGCGATTTTGAAGTTATGCGATTCATTTTTTTTCTTAATATTTTTCATATTTCTCTACATTTATTAGATATCAAGAAATTTAAATTATTAATAACTTATTTTGAATTGAATTTTTTATTTTTCAAAAATATAACATTATATTAGCAGCTAACGTGAATATGGCTTGAAGCTGTATTTAGAATCTTAGCTTCTATGTAAATAACCTACTTATATTAATGAGTAAATAATAATAATAGATTTATACTTACATATAAAAATATCGCAATAAATATTCAACAATTTTAAACTTTTAAAATGTATTTTGTTAGGTATAACAGAAATAAATAATGTAGATTTTTTAAATAAATAACGAAGATTTTATTGATTTTATAAACTGAAAATAATATTTCTAATGATAATGTATAATCTTTTTTTTTATTGCGATCTCATTTTTTTAATATTAGAAACAAAATGTGAACATTTAAAATTTGTTTCAGTAATAAAAATCTGTTGTCAAAAGAAAACCGATAACACAGCACAATACTGAAATTGGCACTAGTTGTGTAAATGAGATGAAGCAGAATATGGGAAAACTTAGAGTGGGGAATGGAAATTAAAGTGGCTAACAAGTTTCTCTGGGCGTAATTGTTGGGAGATTCTTGACTTTGTTCAAGGAGAAGCTGCATCACATCACATTGACGAAACTGAGTTCTTACCAGTTTACAAACGAACCGCATATCTTCAAATAGATAATGATTAAAATACTTATGAAAAAATGTAAAATTAAATAAGGTAGTTAATAAAAAAAAGTAAAAAAAGTTTGTCTTGTATCAATTTTTTTCAAATATTTGATATTTTTTACTAGTCATACTTTATTTCTATTCTTTTTTTAATGAATTTTAAAATAATTTTTCCTTGTTGCTTTGCTTTTATGTGAATTCTAAAAATTACAGACCCTATCCGCCATTTTACAAGGTAAGTTAAGTCTATTTTTGTGTGATTTTTTTAATGTGGGTTTTCTGTGGGACCTATCTACCACATAAAATGAGACCCAGGTGTAATATGTATCCTCATATTAAATTTATAATGGAGACAGAGTCTGATGGAAAATTCAATTTTCTTGATGTTCTAGTCACCAGAACACCAAATAGTTTATCTTTTTCGATTTACAGAAAGAATACACACACGAACAGATATTTTCATTTCCATTCTCATCATCACCAAAATCAGATTGTTTCTATAGCTAAAACTCTTTTAAATAGAGCAATTAACCTTTCAGATAAGTCACATCTGAAAGAAGAAATAAATCATATTAATAGTGTTTTATTAGCAAATAGTTATAATTATAAATTTATTAAAAAAGCCTTGATAAATCAGCTATTAGGATTTGTGTTTTATATGTAAAAGAAACTACAGACAGCATTGGACATATATTAAAATGCTATAATATAAATACAGCGTTTTCTACTCATTAAAAGATTAGCAATATAATAACCAAGTCCAAGGATTCAATTCCTCTTGAATCTCATGGTGTTTATCAAATCTCATGTGAAACTTTACATAGGTATGAGTAATCATCGCATCAGTGTTACGAGAGATTAGCATGCTAATGCAGTTAAACAACACTCATCATCATCAGCACTCTCACTCCATACTATAGATTCAGGTCATAAAATTGATTTTTCTAATACCAGGATCATATCCAGATGTGATAATCTTTACCAGTGCAAAATTAGAGAAACCACTGAGATACTTAAAAGGCCAGATGGTATGAATAAGCAAAATGATACATGCAAACTTCTTCCCATTTAGAAAGACTTTTTTAAAAAGCATTCTTAATTTAACATTTTTGCTATTGGTGGAACTTTAACATTTTTTTAAAATCAGTGATTGTAATGCCTCTACAACCATCTTTCTACCTTTTATCATCCAGATTGTGTGATCAAGTCGAAACATCAGTATATCAATATTTAAAATATTTTAACACTGATGAAACTGCAAAATATGTCTTTTATATATGCAACCCATGAAAATCTTCGTATTAATATATATATATTGTGCCATCTACAAGTAGATGATCCAAAGATATTGGCATTTAAAATATTTAAAAGTTAAAAGTAAATTTAAAATTTTTTAAATTAACACAGGTTTAATTTTTTTTTGTTCATGTAATTTTTTTTTGTAAAACGTACTATGAAAGTTACATTAATTGTTCCTATTTTTTTATGAGATTAAAAAAAAGTTAAAATTGGAAAGAATAAAAGACATGTAGATTACTAATCCAGATAAACTAAAAAAAAAGAAAGAATACCACATGCAGATTTCAATTAGTAAAATCTTTCTAACTTTGATTAAAGATGGCGGAATTATGTTTTAAAAAAAGACTTTATAACTAAAATTTAAGACAAAATGTACAAGATTATTATCTTGTATGTTGATAAAAGGACAAAAGAAAATAGATGCGCAGAGAAGTCTAAAATGGATCGTGACTATAAATGATCAGAAAAACACAAAACTGGGCCTTTGTCTTTTCCTTAACTAGCAACTTCTATTAGGTCCGGGATAGAGAAAATATCCTATCCCAGACAACTCTATGCAGGATTGCCATTACTCATTTGCTGCAATGGATTGTCATGCAGAGTGGAACTGATGCATTTATAGATACCTTTCATCATATAGATCACTCAGAACAAAATGTCGAGTCTAGCCATTAGGTCAGGCCAAGAAACTACAAGAATGTTGAAGAGGGAAACTAGTTAACTTCAATGAGCTTTTCAAAATGCGTACTACAAAACTTACCAGTAAGATTATTCATATCCCAATTGTGATTAATTTAAGCATTTGCAAATGATCCTTCCTATAAGCTTATAGTATTACTACTAATAGAGACATTTGCAGAATTCTCATCCAGAAAACTTCCTGGAAGAAACTTAAGTGAACTTTAATTATTAAACTGTTTTAATTAGTTGATTTAATATCTGGATTAGCATGCGTGTAATCTTTCCAATGAATTAGTAATGTGTTTTTAATATTTTAATTTGTTAGAATAAAAATATTTATTTCTAATATCAACTATTCATTGTGCGTTATTAATGTTAGTTATTAAATTTATTAATCTTAGTTTATTAAGATTTGAGTATATAATTTATCTTTTCCAATATTTGTTGACTAAACCCTGGAAATAATATTCTCTAAAAAATAAAGTTATGTGAAAGCATAAACCCGATCTTTCAATTACATCAAAATTATGGGATACGAAGAAGTTAAGAGTCTAATGAATATAGCACCCTCTTATAAATTAAAACTAACTTCGTCGGCAATTTCTGTAGTAATAATTAGTAGGCCAGTTAATTAGGAAATATAGCTATGTTTTTAGAAATATGAACAAGATATTTTCTTAGCCATAGTTTGACTAACTTTCACTTAACAATGTGTAAAAGAAGGCCTATCAGAATCTATTAAAATGGGAAAAACATTACAATGGCATACAACAACCACAACCTGAGATACATCGTAATGGTATAAATAACATTACAATGATGACCAAAAAATCCATAGCCAGAGAAAAAATAGTAGTTTAAAAAACAAAAAACTAACTAACTAACTAAACCGGATTATACAACTGTAAAAATATATATTTTTAAATATGACTAGAAAAAAACACGATCGCAACTGACTTAGATTTTAATTCACAGCGTTGATTGGGTAGACAAATACTGGAGAGGGAAATAAAGCATAGCCCCAAGTCCTTATATATGCAGTAGGTGATGTAAGACTGTCCTTAAATGCTGTGAGTCTTAAAGAGCAGGTTCCCATGGGAGGGTGGAACAAGTGCCATGAGCCAATAAGTCTCAAAAGAATGAGAAACGCTTGTATGGGTTTAGTCTTGGGCTTCTTATTGTTAGTTTTACTTTGAGTGTAAAGGACACAGATGAATGTGCAAGTCATTACCACCATGTTAGACGTAAAAGTGGGTGTTAAAGCTGTATGTCACTTGTGAATGAGTCTACAAAAATATATCAGTATGCTAATACAAAAAAAAATTATGCTTTTAACCTTACTAAGAATAAAATTTCAAATTGATATTTTGTTTTTGCTTGTGGGGATGGATGATATTGTACTTCTGATGGTCCAAACATATTGGAATTTAAAATATTTAAAAGCTAAAAAATAAATTTAAAGATTTTTAAATTAACACAGTTTTAAGTTTTTTTGGTTTGTAATTTTTTTTTTTAAATGTACAATGAAAGTTACATTTTTCATTCCTAAAAATAAAAGTTAAAATTGGGAAAAATAAAACACATGCAGATTACAGATTACTTATCCAGATAAAATAAAGAAAAGAAAAAAATCCTCACATAGATTTCAATTAGTAAAATCTTTCTAACTTTGATTAAAGATGGCAGAATTATTAAAAAAAAGATGGCAGAATTATGTTTAAAAAGAAATAACTTTATAATTAAAATTTAAGAAAGAATGTACAAGATTATTATCTTGTATGTTGATAAAAAAAACCAAAAGTAAATAGATGTGCAGAGAAATCTAAAAATGGATCGCAACTATAAATGGTCAGAAAAACTTAAAACTGGGCCTTTGTCTTTTCCTTAACTAGCAGCTTCCATTAAGTCTGAGTTAAAAAAAATATCCTACCCTGGACTACTCTAAGCAGAACTGCCATTACTCCTATGCTGAAGTGGATCATCATGAAGAGTGGAACCAATGTGTTTATAGATACCTTTCATCATATAGGTCACTTAGAACAAAACATTGAGTCTAGCCATTAGGATAGGCCAAGAAACTATAAGAATGTCAACAGAGGGAAACTAGTTAACTTCAATGAGCTCTTCAAAATGTGTACTACAAAACTTACTGGTAAGATTATTCATATCCCAATTGTGACTAATTTAAGCATTTGCAAATGATCCTTCCTATAAGTTTATAGTATTACTACTAATAGAGACATTAGCAGAATTCTCATCCAAAGAACTTCCTGGAAAATCTTAAGTAAACTTTAATTATTAAACTGTTTTAATTAGTTGATTTACTATCTAGATTAGCATGCATGTAATCTTTCCAATGAATTAGTAATGTGTTTTTAATATTTTAATTGGTTAGAATAAAAATATTTATTTATAATATCAACTATTCATTGTGTGTTATTAATGTTAGTTATTAAATTTATTCATGTTAGTTTATTAAGATAATTTACCTTTGCTAATATTTGTTAATTAAGCCCTGGGAATAATATTTTTAAAAAAAATAAAGTTACGTGAAAGCATAAACCGGATCTTTTAGTTATGTCAAAATTATGGGATATGAAGAAGTTTGGAGTCTAATGACTCTGGTACCCTCTTATAAATTAAAACTAACTACATTGGCAATTCTTGTAGTAATAATTAGTAGGCCAGTTAATCAGAAAATATAGCTGTTTTTAAAAATATGAACAAGATATTTTCTTAGCCATAGCTTGATTAACTTTCACTTAACAGTGTGTAAAAGAAGGCCTACCAGAATCTATTAAAATGGGGAAAATGTTACTATATATATATATATATATATATATATATATATATCAACAAATCTGCAAATTCTCAGATTAACCAATATGATAAGACAAGGGATTTAAGCTGATTTAAATTTTAAAATTTTAACTTGAGGAGTAAAATGAAATTAAAGATAGATTCAAGGTGCAATGCCTGCATTTTTTTTAATTGAATCACAGACCTCATTGATAAATCATAAGTGAAAACCAATATCAGAATGAAAATTTAAATATTAGTAATAGAGATACATTTTTATCTACTATTAAATGCTCTTTTATTGACCATGCATTAAAAAGAAAGAAAATAATTGTTTTTTCAATGCCAATTGTGGTTTTCGATTTAACTTGAAATGAAAGCATAGGTAGCCCATTGTTGTAAAAAACAAGGATGGATTTAATTAATTTCTTAATACCCCATGCTTTTATTTCAAGTTAATTATCCCAATTGTGATTGAAGAAACAATTATTTTTAATGCATGGCCAATAAAAGCATTTAATACAAACACATTTTTAATCTCTATTATTTTTAAGTTTTTAGTATTGTTACAAGAAATAAAATTTAAAACTATATTGTACTTTAAATTGACTAAGCATTTGTAGTATATATATATATATATATATATAGTTCTACTATAAATTAAAAAGTATATCCCTTATGCATATATCATATTTAGTATGTGTACATAATAATATATCTCTATAAAGTGATCAAAAATATAAAATATTCTTTTAAGTGAAAAGTTTTTAACATTTTCACTTTGATTGGAAATTTTTTTTAAAAAAATTCTTAATAAAACTGTACTGATTTTAAAATATTAAAAAATATTAAACTGAAAGAAAAAAAATCATATCATTCTCTTGCAACATTATTTAAAACATATGAAAGTTGTAAAAAGAATTTATAACTGAGATACATGAAATTATAGAATATTTTTAGTATTTTTCTATCTTCTGTTCCATAACTAACAAACCAGGTGATATATTAAAAAGATGTGTCTCATATGGATTAAGCTTGTATTAATTAGTTATATACCAGATTTCAAACAATTATATTGAATTCCTTGATTTTAAATTTTATTCTAATTTGAAAAAGATCAACAAACAAACCAATTTTTTAACTTTAATTAAAGCATTTCAAAAGTGATTTTATATATACCAGGTAATCACTGATTATTCAAGTTTACATTATATGCCATGAAATAATAACAAATTTTAAAGTGATGTATAGAAGAAAAATGATGGATTGGGAAAGTGGAGCAAATTCTAAAAGAGGTTATTCTTGACAATGAATTAATAATAATGATGACATTTATAGATATGTAGAAACATATAAGAAATACAAAATATAAGATATGGGATTTTTCATATTATCTTAAAATAATAGAACAAAAGAAACTGTAAAACAATATTTTATTATTAAATAATAAAGTTTATCAATAAGTTGAATTTCTGATATTATGATCGAGTTTCACTTTTTTAATTTCAAGTATGATATGATGATTATTTTTTATTGACAAACCCTCTAAAGCAAAAACCTAATAATAAGTTAACACATGATAATACATAATAAAATGCTGAATTTTATATAAATCTCAAACTAGCCAGGAATGAAATAAGGCATGTTTACACCATTATTTTTGAAGCCTTACAAATCTTCAAGAATGTAAGAAATTTCTTGCTAATTAAACTAACTGTAAAATGTATACATACTATTTGCTAACAATTTCAATTATCATTTTTTTAAAACACATGTTATTTAATGCAATGTCTGGTCTTTGCCACATTAAACGTTATTTCTGGGAGTATTTTATACTTTGCCAATTTTCCTTTTGATTTTTTAGAATGCTTAGGGAATGTGTGAAAATCTAAACATTTCAATCTTGGATGTCCTACTTTTGGTACTGTAACCTTGCCAGTAACATATATATATATATATATATATATATATATATATATATATATATATTAAAAATTACAAAATTTCTTATGATGAATAAAAACATACATACAAATATCTATAAATATATATTTAAAACATATTTTAATAAGAAAACCTAACATGCACCCATTTTCACACACATATATATATATTCTTGCTATTAAAAGGTGTGAAGGTTGCCTTGACAGCAGTTAGAAATATTGGTTGCTATATTTACTGTGAATGTTTAGGTGGTTACTGGTTGGAAACTAATTATATATATATATATATATATATATATATATATATATATATATATATATATATATATATATATATATATATATATATATATATATATATATATATATATATATATATACATAACAAACTTACTTGGTGTACATTCTGGAACATTGCAGGGATAGTCACATTCTTTAGTTCTGGGATTGAAAAAAAGTCCTGGTTGACATCTATGGACTGAACGCTGCCCATCCAGACACAAGACAAATGTTGTGCAATCAAAAGGATTTACAAAGATACCATTTCGCTCACAATCAACCTCAGGAATTGGTAGTGGTGGACCTTAATTTATTAATTAAAAAATGTATTTACTAATATGTCTAAACTTAAATTTACAGTTAAATAAATATTTACTTACAAGGTTTTAGGCATTCTGGCACATTGCACCTATAATCACATTCTCTGATTCGTGGATTGAACACCATATTATTGGGACAGTCATGACAATACGAGATACCATTAATGCACCAATAGTACTTTTCACAAAGAAATTCATGAGGAAATTTTCCATTTGGTATTTGACATACATATCCACATGGATTTGGATTAGGTGATTGAGTTGTTGTTGTGATTATAGATCGAGTAGTTGTGATTTCAGGTTTACTAGGTGTGAGTGGTGGTCTAGGTTTGAATGGTGTACTAGAAGGCGTTATTATAATGTGAGGTGTAGTTGTAGTAATAGGTAAGACTGTTTCTAAAAAAATAATGGCAAATAGAATATTAGGAACATTTATTATTAAATTTAATATTATGCTTACTTTAAATTAACTTTATTTATGTATATCAATAAACGTGTAATTCTTTTGAAACTTATTTTATGTTATGATTACTTATAGAATTGTAATTTTGTGAGATTTATCATCATAGTAAAATAATAATGAAATCATTTTGTTCATAATTATTCTCCTTTTATTATACAGGTTATTGCTATTCTCAGATTATTGATTAATAGGACTACAGCTTACTATTAGGAAGAGATTATGAAACTTTATTATGTTCTTGATGGTTATTGAATTTTTATCATATTTATGTAATTGAGAAGTTTATGTAAAGGTATGACTGAGAACTGTTTTTTTTTTGGGAGCAAAACAAAGTAATAATTCTTACGAACAAGCCCTTAATCCAATGTCTAAATCTATTAATACATTATATTCTCTGCATTTTTACTAAAACAGTTAACTATTAAAATAAATAAGCTGAGCAATTGATTGTATATATGGGTGGAGATAGTAATATGGACCAACCGATGATTGCTGGTTTAGTATGAAATATGTATATTGGTGATTATTTATCTTTTCAACATGCTATGATCAGATGGGTCAGCAATATGAGATGGCATGGAGAGTTGAGGGTTGTGTGAAAGTCTGAGTTTGAATCCCTTATATTACATTTTACAGGTGTTTTAAGCATGTACAGTGTATTAATTTAAAATAAATAAGGTATTTTAGCAAAAGATATTTTATGTATAGTGGTAAATATTATATGTAATGTTTTGAAGTTAAATCATTGTAACATTTATTATAATTGAAGTGCTCTTTATAGTTATAGCATATTCAATACTTATTATCTCTTCTTTTATCTATAGAATTGTCTACAATGCTTTTGCAAAAAAATGTGAATTTTTAATCAATCAGAAATTTATTTCTAAATATTTTTTATCCTGATTGATATTTAATTGGACAATCATTATTTTTTTTTCATTTTTAATCATGCCAATGACAATTTTGATATGACTAAAAAAAGAGAGAATTTTATATATATAAAAGAAAAATGTCGATCTGGTAAAAAAAAAAAATTGGGAAAAACTTTCTGATTGATTGAAAATTCATTTCATCTAGCAAAAACATTGCAGACAATTATCTAGATAAAGATGCAAAAAGATATAGAGTATTCTCTTTTACCTTTAAAATGTATTGTCATATGCTATAACTAAAAAGCATTTCAATTATATATATATATATATTGAAACAGACACGTTGTGTCATATATATAATTTGAAGTTCTCCCCTCCCCCATTTAAAACTGTCGAGATAAAAAAAAAAAGCTGACACAGTTTTCAAAATAAAAGTTAAAACAAAATAATAAAAAAATGACAGTAATTTAAAAATTAATATTTTAAAATATTAAAAGTACTGTTAAAATGTAGTATCTTGCTAAAGTTTAATGTTTACAGATTATCAAAAATAAGGCTGTAATCAACAGTTAAAAAAAGATTGCCTTAGGCATAAAAATCAATAGATGTTTTTCAAAAACATCAGATAAGAGTCATTAGAATCTATTCCCACCAAAAGTAGATGGCCAATGAGGAATGGAAATAAACACACAGTTCTCCAAGAAGATTGGAGTTAGATCGATCCAAAGACTGATAGATAAGAAAAGCATAAAGAGATAAATAGAGGAGTAGAGATTGCTTAAGAGATTATTTTTTGTGCAGATATATGATTAGAAAGCATTAAGACTGTTAGTAGCGAAACCCATATTGTATGACTACAACCCAACAAAGTTTGGAGCACTATGAATAATAAAAAGAAGGAACTTGTAACTAATAAAATATTAAATGAAGAAACAAGTGATTAAAATATTATATCTTCAAATGTCTGGGTAATCAAAAATAGCTTTCTTTCTTCTCTGCCCTCTGTTCAGTTATGAAGTAAAAAAATCAAGACCTGTGAACTGACCATTGACTTGTTGAGCTCTCAGAACACCCCTTACTGATTGGAAAATTTATAGTGAACCACCAGCAGATGCAGGTTCAGGTAGGGAAATGGTACATCTTTTATAGCCTTTTATAATACGTGAAAATATTTTGTAAATTGTAATTATTAAGTTAAAATATAATATAATGAAATTTTACTTTTAAATTGATTGATTGTAAGTAATACAAAAAGGAAATATATTTAAAAATGGAACGCATTGGAGTAATAGGTGAAATAAAAATATTTATACATACATTTATTAAAATAATTTATGATTTAATAAAATGTCATTTTCTGGATTGATTGATTATCAAAATAATGGAAAATAAAATTTTTTTTATTTTGAATGACGGCTATTATTTTACAAAAAAGCTTTGATAGAATGAATTGCCTCTGGAACCACACGTACATAAATTAAGGAAATGTTTATATATGTTTATACATGTGAATTAATAAATAATAATAAAATGCGTCCAAATAATGACCTCAAATTGCATTGAAATGATAAATAAATGATTCAAACGCACACATAATATATTAAGTAATAATAAATCTCTTCCAAATAATGACTTCACACTGCATGAATATGATGAATAAGTGGTTCAAGCTCACACTTGTATGATATGTAACATAAAAATAAATACTTTGGGATTCCTGGATTAAAACAAATATTTCTAGATACTGGGATTAAAATAAGTACTTCAAGATATTTGGATTAAAATAAATACTCCAAGATACCTGGATTTGAATAAATACTTTGGGATTTCTGGATTAAAACAAATATTTCTAGATACCAGGATTAAAATAAGTACTTCAAGATACTTGGATTAAAATAACTACTCCAAGATACTTGGATTAGAATAAATACTTCAAGATACCTAAATAAATTAATTACTTCTAGACACATGAATACATATCTATGCAGATGAGGGAGCTTCAAACCTAGAAAGACAATTCCCACTCAGGAACAATCAGAAAAACATCCGTAATGTGCACATGGATATGAAAACAGCCAGTATAGAGACTATCAACAAACTTTTCCTTCTTTTTCTTTAAGAACTTTATAAGTCATATTGTTATTAAATAAAATTGTTTCCAAATAAATAATACCTTTTTCCAATTTCATTTGCATCATTCATCTATTTATGCACTGGTTCACAAGAATCTCATGACTCCTGAGCTATGTCCAGCATAAGCAGATGATGGTAAGTAAGGTTGTAGTGAGATGGAACTTTAGTGGCACCGTTTGGGAAACCAAACACATAAACTTCTAGATGCTTCCAGTCTCTATGGCGCTACATGCTCAGATGAGGGGAAAATGTTGTTGTAGGTGGGATAATGAATGATCAAAATTATGTGAACTTATCTGGTATAAATTTGGATTTCAGTGAAAAAATATATTTTAAATTTCGGATCGAAATATGTTGGTGGTAGATGGAAAGATTGTAATCTTGAATTGAATTCTGCAATAGAACATTCATTTAGTGTGATTAAATGTGATGCCAATATTTGTAATAACATTGTTAAAGAAGTTAAAAATAAAAACTTTAAATATAATAGGAATGATAAATGGTTAAGTCAAATTAATAAATTTAAAAGTTTCCTATTAAATAATGACTTAGTGTGTTTAAAAGAGGACAAGGGCCTTCGTATGTGTTTGTTTACAAGAGCGAAATATAATGAAAAAGTTATGGATCAAATGAAAAAGCTTAAATTTCAAAATAGTGAAATAATAAATATAGATACATCTCGCATGAAATTTATAAATGAAATTTTAAAGAAAGCTAAGAATAAAGCTATTGATAGTCATACATATTATAACTTATATCTATCATCTGCTATTTGCCCTAGGATATTTTCAAATATAAAGCTACATAAAGAAAATTATCCATTGAGGTTGATGGTTGATTTTGGTTGGTGCATATTATTATCAAACATTTAGATATATTGAATTATTACTTCAAGATATTTTAGGTTTTGGAGAATATACTGTTTCATCATCGTTTGATTTTGTAGATAAAATTAAGAATATAAATATAGATTTACATGACACAATTTGTACTTTTGATATAAATGAAATGTATGGATCAATACATAGAATAGAGTCAATTAATATTATTTATAATGCTCTTGTTTCAAAAAATGTAAAGTCTGATATTATAAATTTTATTATAAAAGTATTGCAGTTTATTGATAAAAATATTTTTGTTAATTTTAATAATGAATATTATAAAATGAATTTTGGTTGGCCAATGGGTCTTCCTGCTGTTGCTCAAATTTGTAATTTTGTTATATCAACATACGAAAGTAAAATTTTAAAACAATTGAAATATCAAGAAATTGAAGTATATCTTAGATATGTGGATGATGTTTTTATTTGTGGAAAACAAGAATTAATAATCAATTTATTTAATGAATTAAATGAGATTAAGGATATAAAGTGGGTTATAACTAAAGAGAAATACAATTCCATAAAATTCTTGGATATTCAAGTTATACTTAATGATTACAATTTGGATTATCTTATGTTAATTAAACCAATTGAAACTATAGGTTTTATTCCATATGAATCACATGTACCTATATGTCATAAGCTGTCTGGATTGAAATCATTCTTATTTCGAAATGAAAAATTATGCAAATATTCTAGTGATAAAATTAAAAATGTACATTTATTTGTAAATGACTTGTTGAAAATTGGTTATTATAAAAATGCTATTGCTAATATTATTAAAAGATTTAAAAGAAATGAAGGACTAATAAAATTAAAAATAAAAATATCAAAATGAAATGGATTTCAATGCCATTTATATCAGATGATCAGGTCAAGTTTATTAGGAAAATTTATAATGTTTTGTGTCATATTGCTTTTTTTCTCTACAAATAACATAAATAGATTACTTAATAATTCTAAAATTCAAAGTTTAATCAAAATTCTATTATATATAGATTGATATGTGGATGTGGCATACAATACATTGGTGAATCTAAGTGTACATTTGAGAAGAGAATAAAAGAGCATATGCTTTTATATAATAGAATTCAAAAAGAGAATCAATCTGGAATAGATGTAAATAAACCTTCATCATCTGTTATATTTGATCATAATAAATCTTGTCAATATGGATTTAAATTTGATTATAAAAATATGAAAATTATTCAAATTGAATGTTGTCATAATAAACGTAAAATAAAAGAGGCTATGTTGATTTCAAGAAATCATCAAATGTTAATGAATCGCCAGTCATCAAATCTTAAGATAACAGAATTGTGGGAAATCTGAATTGAACTATGGGTATTGTTAAAGCTGGTCTCGTTTTGATTATTCAATGTTATATAGTTGATAAAGACTACAAAATGTATAGTTGAAAGTACTTCTAAAATAATATAATTTATGTAAATTGTACTGAATTTTGATATATATATATTGATTTGTATATTACATATATTGTGAAACGAATACAGATATCAAACTTTATTATATATATATATATATATATATATACAACTTTATCATATATATATATATATATATATATATACACGCCGAAGCTGGCTATAGCAAAGAATATTAACCTTCAATTTTATATAGGCATTTTTAAAATTTTGTAGTTTTATTCTAGTAGATTTTTTTTACTATACTTCTATTATTTGATATTACATATTTTGTCTGGAATTTCTACATGCCCTATAGTAATATGGTTCCGTGGTTATTGACTGAATGGTGAAGAAATTATAAACGTGTTATCCAACTTTCTTAGAGGATTGAATTTTTAAAATTTTGTCAAAGCAGAAATGATTGTCCGAACATTTGTTGCGTAAATATTAATAGTGTAATTGATGGATGTTTTTTTTATTTGCTACTTAAGATGGTGGCATATGCAGAAGCTGGTTATAACAAAGGATATTAATCTTCAATTTTATATAGGCATTTTAAAAATTTTGTAGTTATATTCTAGTGGATTTATATATATAGCAATCTTAAGATCTGCATCCAGACCTTTGTTTATGTATTATGTTAGCATATCTAAATATATATTTTCTGTTCAAATAAATCAGTGTGCATATTAGTTATAAATAATTTATCAAGTTAAATTATTAGTAATAACGATTACTATTATAAGATATTTTTTATGGTAAGTCTAAATGAAATAAGTTTAATTGTAATTGAGTTAATATTGTAATGCTAGATGTTTTAAAACCATAGATTTAATTTTCTTATTAAAGTTTGATTTACTTATAGCTTAAAAGACAATTAGACACTAGATATAGTTTTAAATAAGTTACTTTAGTATAAAACAAACACATATTTAAGTAATTTAATAATACTTTATTATCATCTATAAGGCTATTAATTAGCTGTAATTTATTTTAAATAATTCTAATTTAATATTTTAAATTTATATGTGTGTGCAAGCATCTTATATTTTATTTTGATTGGAATAAAACTTGAAAATTAATTGATTACATTTCAAGTTCCTTGTTTGAAGGAATTAATATTTAATATTATAATATTTTTCTGTTTAAAAAAAAATAAAAATATCTATTATTATTTTACAACAAGCATTATTTTTAATTTTATGAACTTTTAAAAGGTTAAATGAGATGTATTATTTGTAGTATTTAATTATTGTTAAATAATCATTTGTAAATATATTATTATGTTTAAAATTCCAAACAGTCTATAAAACAGTCACTTTTAGAATATTTTACTTGACAGCTAATTTGAAGTCAAATTAATTAATTAACATCCTAATTGTCAATCATTGAATTCTCAATACCACCTGACTTATCATATATAAGCAACTGACTATATGTTCTTACTCACTTACACTTGTTCCCATTACCTACTTATTTCTTCATTTGTTCCCAAACATGTTAATTTATTAATTTGCTTATTTATTTAGTTAAATTAAGCCATGATCAGCTAAATTAATATCTACTTTGGCTTTTACCTTATCCCAAAAGTCTCTCTACAGTATTTCCCAAATGTTTACATCAGAATGAAAATTTTAAAACAACTTATTTTTAGTAGAAGAAAATGGTAAACTGTAATTGCTTTATCAACTTCTTTCTCACAAAGGTAATAGATATATTTCCTATGAACTACAATTAACTTCCAATTCATGCTTGAATAATTTTTGCATTTAATTGAAACTAAGTCTACCAATATTGTGAATAGTAGAACTGTGCTTAACTATTTAAATAATTTCTTAAGTTATATTCTACAACTAATTATAAACTGTTTATTTGATTATTATGATTTGCAAGTATTCTCCTTAAGTTTAATTTTGTTTAAAAAACAGAATTATAATGTTGCTAGCTTGTAGAGTATTGTAAAATAATAAAAGCAGCTGTAAAATAATTATTCTGGAAATTTAAAATGCATATACTTTTTGTGGAAGTGAATTTCATCTTTGTAAAATTATGTTTTTATAATATAAAATGATAATCTGTAAAATAGTAGCGTTGTGCTAATTTTAAAATAAACTAAATGTTTATTTTAATGCCTATATAATTGCAAAAATGAAAATATTGTGTTTTTAGGAATTAAGTATTATTTTAAATATGTCATGAAAGGATTGATTCTCTGTTTGTGTGATTTTATTTCAGATAAAAATATATATGCTGAAATATACTTCATTTTATAGGGAATATTTTATATACTATAGAATAATAATAATTAAATGTGCCTTTTATAGATGTCTTAATGCTTTTAAAAATTTATATTGTGTTAAATTTAAATAATATTGAGCTCTCTTCAAAATGTATATTGCTTTATCTGAATATGATGCTATATAAATCTCATTTGAATATTTTACTTGCTATTAAGGATAAATTAATGCTGTACTTTCTACAATATACATATTATCTTTAAACTTTATTATTTTATAAATTTACATTGCTGCAAAGAAACTTATATTGGGTTCTCTATAAATTTTTCATTGCTTTAAACTTGCATTATTCCGGAGGAAATAATATTATGTATATGTCGTCTATTGCTTGAAATAATACTGTGCTATTTTTACTTTGAATGGTTTAAAATCTGTGTCAATGTTTATATCTATTACCTCAAACTTTTACTAATTACTTTTCAAAATGTGATATTTAAATACGCAGAATATTATGATAAATATTATAACTTTACAATAGAATCATTATTCAAACTACACTGCTGTGAAAAATGGCATTGGAATCAATGATTTAAGAACTAAAATATGTTCAAGTAGTAAAAAGGCAAAAATATAACATTTTAACTATAAGTTTATTTATGTGTTTTATTATGCTTACAATAAGGTTTGCTTATAATTTACATATAATTTATACTATATGAGTATTAGAGTTCTTAGAATATTTTTGCATCATAATATAACTGAAAAAAAAAGTTCATTTAGTATTGAATTATTTAGAGTGTGATATAAATGAATGAATGAATTATTAGAATTGATGCATGTTTTCTTTTTAAATTGCTAAGCCATATTTCACATGCCAGTTACTTTTACTTTTATTATATGTTTTATTAGTTTTTTTATATGTGTTTATTATTATTATATGAGATAATCAATATTTCAAAGCTATTTTCATATATTACACTAGTTATGCTTATAAAGTGGTATGTCCTAGATGACATGTAGTTAAAGATGCTATATTTTGACAAATTTTTTGTGATGGTTTATTCTTGTTAAGTTTATTAAGATTAGAACATGATCTTAATTGTTTATTTGCACTTATAAACAAATGTGTACCATGAGATTATTCCATTATTTTGACTATTATATTTCTTGATGAAAATGTTAAAGTCATGCATAATGTCAAACATTTCTTTATTTTGCTTTTGATATTATCAGAGTAGTTTAAGTATGTGCTAAAACCATGATAAAATATTCCATATTTAAATATACATAATTATTTTATATTTGGCTTATAAAATTATGCATTGTCTCCAAATTCAAGATTATAATATTATTGACAATACTTATTTGCTCAATCCATTGCATACCATTTATACTTATGACATGTTGAGAAGAAAGCTAGATTAATAAAATACATAGGAGAACTTTCTGTATTTATAGCTAACAATATGTTTTCTTTGTCTTTAAATTTATTATTAAAACATTATAATCATTGTATTATTTTAATCATATTAAAATTATAATCATTTATAGCTGTTATATTTTCTAATAATAAAAATTATGTTTGATTATTAAATTTGGACTTTGTATCTGTATGATCATCTGCATCATCAGAAAATCCAAATGACACAAATATTGTATTGTCTAAAATGTAAGAGTACAGTAATATTTAAGTCGTTTCATATAAGTTTATATTGTTGATGTTAAAGTCATATCCATGGTTAAGATTATTTGATTTCATTATTTTGATTTAGATTATAAAAAATCCTTAGGTGAGATAGATGAATATGAATAAAATTCCTTTCCTACTTGTAGCATGACAAGTTTTATTCTAGATGGTAAAATAAGTCATTTTTAAAAAATAAGAGTCTCTCATTATTAATTAAAATTTAAATTATTTATTGAATTAGAGTATTATCAGAAGACTGGATAATATCTTATTGTTCTCTAGGATACACTCATTTATATAATTAGAATTAAATTTATTTAATGGAGAATCTTTAGTAATAATGCTGAGATTAAATAACTTAGATTTGTAGTATACATTTATAGTAACCTGAGATTGGTGTGACTGTGCTTGATCAGGGGCATTGAAAGCTAGCTAATACACTGAAATACAAAAACGTTAAAATAAGATTTTGAACTCAAAATACTATGATTGCATAATTATACAGATAAACACAAGACAGTAACTAAATATTTTAAGGGATTTTGTTTATATTATCATATGATTCTGTTTATATTTAACATATTTATCTTAAAAATTGAAAATATATGTTAAACATAAGCAGAGAGTATTATGTGATATTTTATTATATTTCAATCTAGATAAAATGCTTGTTACCCTTGGTAAAAAGGGGAAAAATAGTATATTATAATTTTAATTATTTTCTGGATTAGTTCTATTATCTAGAATTAATTGTTAAATGTCTTTAAAAATCCCAACTTTACATAAAATTTTCAAATAAATTCAACTGTTAACAATAATATACAAGTTAATACATAGCATAAAATTTAAAGAGGAATTCTTCTTCTTTCTTTATAGATGTTGGTAACCTGACCAGTGACAATACTAGCATGAGAATTGAATTTGGCACTTTTAGATTTGTGAATATTAAATTTAAAGTAATGCTTTAGCTATTCTGAAAAAGGTTCTACATATTATTAAAGATATTTAATAATTAATTCAAGATGATGGAAATAATCCAACATATAATTATAAGTAAATTTCCATCATCGCAAATTGTCAGGTGAATAGAATATCTTAAAATAAAGAGCAAAACGTTAACTATCTGATAAGTGCGGGCTTTGAGTTGGTATTTTGGATCTAGTGTCTGAAATATACTAGCGCCTCACTGAGGACAGTCAATAGTTAGAAACTGGTCTGGGGATAATTTTTAGATAAGCTCTTAAATGCTTTCTCTTTTGGCATCTATCGATAAAACTTGTTAGAGCTATTAACAATATTTTAGTTTATAATTATACGTTTATCAAGCCACGTAATGTACGATTATTTTATTTACTAAAGTACTATATTCTAGTTCTTTATACAAAATAATATCATAGATAAAAAATATTTTATTTACGAAAAATCATTCAGAAAAGTATTAATTGTTGTATTTTATCTATTTAATTTTATTCTATGTTGAAATAAATCAATCTTGCTTAGGATTCTAATTGTGAGGAAAATATTCTGTGTAAATAAGAATGTTTATTTATTTTCTTTAGGAGTAACGTTTTTGAGAATATGTACTTATATTAATATTTTTTCAATAGCAATAAAATTTATTAGTCTAAAGCAGTTTAAAGTATATTCAAAATTTAAATTTTACTATTCATTAATGATCAATATAATTTGAATTTTTTATTATTATGATTTATATCCAATAAATACTTATTGTTTTGTATAATTAACAGATAAGGACAAAGATAAAATAACTTTTAAATATTTTACTATAGTAAAGACTCCTATAATATTTTCTCTTCTCATAAAGTAAAAATGAACGAGAAAGTATTGCTTGCGAGTTCCAAATTGTTGACTAATGATAATTAAAATATTTTTAAAACTCTTACTTTATAGATTAAAAATAGATAATTATTTCTTTAGCAGCTAATAGTGAGTAATAGTTAGGTTGATTATGGATCAATTGCCCTTCTCCCTTGAAAAAAAATGTAATTCTGACTGAAATTTAAAAAAAAAAAAACAAGTTTTATCTAATTATATAAACCCATATTAAGATATTACAAATGGATATACTAGAATGATACCTAAGACTATTAATATGTACTTATATGTTGACAATCCAACAGGAATTCTGAGTATTTTTATAAATAATTTTTAGGCTAATGCAATTCTTTTTTTAATTGGTACTTTACTTTATTACATCATAACTGAAAAAAATTATAAAAATAGTTCTTGTTTAAGTTTAACATTTAAAATCTATAAACCTGTGTAAATTTTATCAGCCTAGTAGAAGCTTGGGTATTTCAATATACTGTATTTATCTATGCTGTAGGTAATAAAATTATCAGTAAACTTTCAAAAAATTTAAATCCAATGCATCCAAAATATTGTCAAGATAAATACAGCAAATCATTTTTATCTGCCAAAATGATTATTTTTTTTTAGACTATCACAAATGAAGTTTGTTCATCAGACAAAAAGAAAAACCTCTTATTTTTGCTTGAACTGCAAAATAAGGAAATAATAAAGTACATGGAAAAAACAATTGGAAGTACATAATATTCAGCATTTTTAGAATAATGCTTAATGTCTGTTCTCCCAATATTAATTTTCAAAATTCAAACAAAAATCTATAAATAATAAATTCATCAAAATTAAATTATCTAATATTTATTAAAAGTTAGAGAGAAATTAGAACAATTTAAATGGGATTTTAGATTTATCAGAAGTCTGGATTTAAAAAAGAAAAATATATCTGAATGGTTACCTGTATGGATGACTAGTGTTTATTTATAACTTAAACAAAAGCAACTTCAAAGTTTATATATTAGTAGGAAAAAGGTATGAATATCAAGATACCTATTTATTTATAAAAATATGATCATGTTTCGACACATACAGTTTTCTCCTTGTCAAAGAAACACACAAGGTATATATTTTGGCGATTCTGTAGATTAATTTTAATACTAAGAGATGCTACATTAATATACAGTTATTATATAAATATTCATTGCTTTAAATATATAAGTAAATATATGTGTACTCATAAAATGATTTCTCAATAGCACAATTTGGTAATGATTATATAAATTACATATTGATAGTATTTACCATTACATCCAGGTACGTTAAACTGATAATCACAATTGAGTGTCAATGGATTAAATACTAAACCATAGGGACAATGTCTTAGCACTGCACCATATGAAGTGCACACATAAAATGAAATACAGCTTTCTGGATTTGGATAAAGGCCAGCAGGATGAGGGCAAGTCCATGGTTTTGAAGTGGGAACTACATAAACAATAAGTAAAATTAATAAAATATAATTAGTACTGAAATGAAATTGGAATTTAATTTTTGATAGCTTATTACTGACATGTAATATGGCCACAGTGAGGAACATTTTCGGGCCAGTCACACCACATCTTTTCCTGATTGAATGCTAATCCAACAGGACAGTTTTGAAGATACCATTTTCCTTCCCAGCAATTATAAAATGATGAGCAGTCTTCAGGATTAGAAAATTGTCCCGTTGGTTTGGGGCAAACATACTTTCCATCTATAATAACAATGTCTGGTTGAGTTGGTCTGACAGGACAGACTGGGCACCCAGGATAATCTAAACATATATATAAATTAAAAGCATTTTATATTTATAGGAAAATTAAATGCTATATATTTTAAAATATAACTAAATAAATAATAAATTTATACATTTAATTATAAGAAAGTAGTTATAACATTTTATACATTTTGTTAATAATAAGTAATACATATAAATTAAATATTAAACTTTTAAATCAATAAAATATTTTTGACAATATATTGTAAAGCTTTACATTTATGATACTTCTCTCTTTCTTAATCTCTTTCTCTCTATATAATATTTTCAAGGTTATATAGTATATATAAAGTTTTTAGACAAAATAATACATGGTTTAACCAAAAGCAGACTTTATATATATATGAAAAACAAAAAAAAACACAAGTTAAAACTTGCTAATGCTTGTATTTATGATAATAGATGGCGTTCTACCAAAAACACCGTCAAGTGTAAGTTTGTTTACATAAACGTCAGAGCAAGCATTCACTATCTCTAACTTTAGTTCCACCTTCAGATCATGATTTCAAGCTATTTGCTATCATCAGTGAAGGACAGGATTCACTGACAGTAGCAAATAGCTTGAAATCATGATCTGAAGGTGGAACTAAAGTTAGAGATAGTGAATGCTTGCTCTGACGTTTATGTAAACAAAGTTACGCTTGACGGTGTTTTTGGTAGAATGCCATCTATTGTCATATATATATTCACTAGAATAAAAACTACAAAATTTTAAAAAATGCCTATATAAAATTAAAGATTAAAATTCTTTGCTATAGCCAGCTTCGGTGTATTCCACCATCTTAAGTAGCAATACGTTAATATTTAAATATTATCAAACTCTCACACCAGTAACATTCCCACATGAATTACCTACTTTCCATAAATTGTGAATATTAATACAATGACACTGTTTATTCAATACATTATCCGTTCTATTTATAAAATAGGACTCCTTAATTTTTCTTTTCCTCAAATCATTTTCTATATGCAAAATAAAAACTCTATCAAAGCAGAATTCTCCATTACAAATCACAGCATGTTCTGCAAAAACAGATTTATATCTATCTGCAGAACAATGCAACTTATTATATAATAATTCATGCTCCCTAATCCTTTTTTTCAATGCACATTTGGTCTCCCCGATGTAACTATAACCACAATGACATACCACTTTATATATAATATTACATTTGTTGCTTTTATCAATAGAATCTTTGCCATTAATAACCAATCTTCCAGTTTTTGCACCCACTTTAAATGCAACATTAAAATCAGCAGATACCAATGATGTAATCTTATTACAAACAATATCCTTTACATAAGGCAATGCTATCCATTTTTTCTTTTCCATATTATCTCTTCTCCATCTATTTCTATACCTATGTAGTGCACATAAAATATTGGTCCTACTATATCCCACACCCAATAAATCATTCACATATCTTTCAATATTCATCATTTTATCACTCTGAAATTTACATAAAACATCATTTCTAAAAAGAAATGTTCTAAAACCAGCCAATTTATAGGTAAGTGGAACATTTGAATTTGGAAGAACAACTCCTCTAATTGATAATGGTTTCAACACCATTTTATTATTAATTTTATTCCCTTCTCTCCATAAAATCAAATCAAGATATTTTACATTCTTCTCACTATCTTCAGAATTAATAGTCCACATTAATCCAGCAATATCATTTAATTTAATAAACAGTTTATGCACTATCATATTTGATCCTACAATAAGCACATCATCCACATACCAAAAATAACTTTTAACACCGGTCATAAAATATTATTTTAAAAACATCCCTTCATAATATGACAACACATAACTACATATAATTGCTGAAACAGGCAAACCCATAGGCCAACCTTCATCCATCATATACAACTGATCTTCAAATGTAGCTATCAAATTCTGATCAATAAATAATAACAAATCCTTTACAAACATACGATAAAACTTGCACACTCCTTTTTCATATAAAACTTGATCAATAATGTTAATAGATTCCTTTCTTTTTATTGAACCATATAACTCTGCAACGTCCAATGTAAATAATTTATCATCATTATCCAAAACAATATTATCAATCATTTTAACTAAATCAAATGAAGATCCAATTGTATAATCACCAAAACCCATTTCATCTTGCAAAAACTTTCCCACAAAAACTGCTGCATGATAATACATACATCTTCCAAAATCCAACATCAGTCTAATAGATAATCCTTCCTTATGCACTTCTAAATTTCCAAAAATCCTTGGCATAATTGCAGTTGATGGATAAAGAGATAGATATAACTTTCTATCTCACACTTTCTTTTTATATTATATATATATATATATATATATATATATATATATATATATATATATATATATATATATATATATATATATATATATATATATATATATATATATATATATATATATATGAAGAGTAAAGATTCTTTTGATCACCAGCTGCATAAACAATGTTAAAAATACTGTATTTTATTCAAGTTCTTCAGATTTCAAACAAAGTAAGAATTAGTTTTGTTTATTGAGAATTATATAAGAAGTATGAATTTCTATTGTGGTTAGAGAAATCTTTACTTTTGACACATTTACATAAATGTACATATGAAAGCTTAACTATTTTAATGTAAATTAATTTTAAAATTGCTGATATTTAAGTTTATAGAATGGAGATATTTTAAAATTCTATACACAAACAAACAAATAATTGTCATATATGTAAGAAATAAGATTTTTTATATAGAATATATGTAAAGTCAGGTGAAAATCAGTAAATACTATTAAATAATAATTGAAACTTGCAATACAAAAATGGTCAGTTTTTAGTATTCATTAGTTTGTCTTATATAAATTTATTAGAACTATACTAGCTACAAAAACTAATTTCAAATCAGCCAAAATACTTTAATGTGAATTGATTTTGGAATAGTGGATGTTTATAGAATAGAGATATTTTGTTCATTTTAAAATTCAATATCGAAAAGATAATTGTCATATATTTAATGTGACATAATATTTTTGTATTGAATATATATAAAGTTAAATGATAGTCAGCTAGTAATTAATTTCTAATTAATACTTTTTTTTTATAAGAAAATAACCAATTTCTATTGTTTTCATTTTTTTACCAATTTTTTTATATCATCATCATCATCATCAACCATTATCAATCCACTGCAGGATGAAGGTCTCTCCAAGTTTAATCCATCTTCTCCGATCTTTATCTTCTCTTTTCCACAACACCCCTGCACATTTTCTTATTTCATCCATCCATCTCACATGTGGTCTCTTTCTGGGTCTTTTACAATCTCTTGGAATCCAGTTTAAAATTTCAATTGTCCATCTATTATCATTTCTTCTAGCAATATGTCCAGCCCAACTCCACTTCAATCTTTTAATTTTTTCAATAAGGTCAGTAACACCTGTTTGTTGTCTTACCCATACATTGCGTTTTCGATTAATTTCTTGTTACTCCCAACATACATCTCTCCATACTCCTTTGAGTGGTCTGAAGTCTCTGTATTGTTCTTCTATTAAGTGTCCAAGTCTCAGATCCATAAGTAAGAACTGGTAAAACACATTTATTAAAAACCATTCTTTTCAAACACATAGGCATATTTCCTTTTAGTATCAAGTTATTTCTACCAAAAGCACTCCAACCAAGTTTAATTCTATGATTAATTTTCTCCATTATGTTTCCATCTGTATTAATAATATGACCAAGGTATTTGTAACTGTTAACTTTTTCTAATTCTTCATAATCAATCTTTATTTTCATCTTTTGAGCAAATCGATTAAACATTACTTTAGTCTTTTTAACATTTATCTTTAGTCCTACTTTTCTACTTTCATCTGCTAACTCCTGCAACATTTCCTGCAGCTCTGAAGCATTATTTGCAAAAACAACTACATCATCTGCAAAATCTAAATGACTTAAATACTCTCCATTTACTTTCATTCCTTTAGTTTCCCATTTTAATCCACAAAATACTTCTTGCAGCACTGCTGTAAAAAGTTTTGGAGATATGGAGTCACCTTGTCTTACACCTTTCTCAATGTTGATTTTTCCAGTATCATTATGTAATCTAATTGTTGCTGTTGCATTTTTATAAATATTCTTTAAAATATGACAATATCCTGGATCTATACCTTGATGATCCAATGCTTTAATCACTGAAGAAATGTGTATAGAATCGAATGCCTTTTCATAATCTACAAATCCAAAACATAATGACAACTCATATTCATTTGTCCTTTCTATGACTTCTCTCAATACCTGGATATGATCTACTGTACTAAAACCACTTTTAAATCCGGCTTGTTCTCTTGGTTGGTGAAAATCCAATGTTCTCTGTAGACGAGTTGTAATTATCTTGGTAAAAGTTTTATATAAAACTGATAAAAGGCTGATAGGTCTGTAATTTCTAATATCTTCTTTATCACCTTTTTTAAATATTAATATTATTACTGCATTCTTCCAATCTTCCGGTACATCTTTATCATTTAGACATTTGGTATATAACTTTGCTAAAATTGTTTTTATTTCTTCACCTGCTTCTTTTAATATATCAATTATAATTCCATCATTTCCTGGAGCCTTTCCTTTCTTCATACATTTAATTGCATGTCTCACTTCTTCATTAAAAATTCTGGGCAATTCGGAAGATGTAATAGATATAGGAGGTACTTGTTCTTTATTACTATATAATTCTTGACAAAAATCTTCTACCAACTTCATGATGTCATCTCTCTTTTTAGTAATAATTCCATCTTTTTTTCTTATTGCAGATATAAATTTTCTACCAATACCAAAATGTTGTTTAACATTCTTGAGACTTTTATTTTCTTCTACAGCTTTCCTTGCTATTTCACAGTTATACTTTCTTATATCATTTTCAACTCTTTTCCGTACCATTTTACAAAATTCGAGATATTCAATTCTTTTTAATACATCATTTTTGTATATCTTCATATTCCTTCTTTTCTTCATAAATTCTCTAGTCTCAATAGAACAGTTACTTAAACTCTAACAGCCAGAGGAATATTTTAATATAAATTGATTTTGAAACAGTTGGTTATATAAATTTATAGACTAGATATTTTACTCAATTGAAAACTTTGTAATAATAATAATAATAATAATAATAATATATATATATATATATATATAATTACCCCAAATCCAAAATTCAACCAGACCAGCATAAAAATAATATTAAAACACTACCAAATGTTTCACTGCTACAAGCAGACTTCTCAAGTGTAAAGAACTACTTGAGAAGTCTGCTTGTAGCAGTGAAACCTTTGGTAGTGTTTTAATATTATTTTTATGCTGGTCTGGTTGAATTTGGGGTAATTTTAATTATATATTGACTAGTTTAGCTTTATGCTTGTAATATATATATATATATATATATATATATATATATATATATATATATATATATATATATATATATATATATAGTAAAATAATACTTTTATACTAATATAAAAAGATATCAGTATATTAAAGTATTTAGGCTGATTTGAAATTATTCTTTTGGCTGATATAGTTCTATCAACTCTAAATAAAAATAGTGAAAAAAAATGGTAATTTTCCTTTTATAAAAAAAATATTGAATAATAATTAGAGAATGTTCAATTATCAATTAATAGTAGTTGGAGATATATCATTTGATTTTACATATATTCAGTATAAAATTACTATTTCTCATTACATATATGATAGTTGCCTATTTGTTAGATAATTTTAAAATGAGTGAAATATTTCTAATCTATGACAGCTTTTTCAAAATCAATATATTGTAACGATCCGGAGAAGGCACTTAACGTAATCTGCACTACGGGGCGCCATCTAGACATTTGAACCTAGAAAAATTTATAAAGTAGGCAGATACGTAAGTCAAAAAAAAAATTTTTTTTTTTTTTTAAATTTTGATTCCGGTCGTTAGCCCATGTCACTAGCTCAGTGGAATAGCATAGATTTAATAAGATAATCTAAGAGTATATATAAAAAAAAGAATAAAATAAGCCACTGCCAGTAATTAACATACAAACATTTATTTATGCACATATATATAAGATTTAAAATTATTTTAGTATTAGTTTTACATTTTAACATTTAACATTATTTTTAACTTTGATTTTTGACTTTAATTTACATTTAATTACTATTATATTCTAATTTTACATTTTAATTAAGTTCGCACAGATAAATTGATGAAAGCTTGTTTATAATGTTGAATATAGATCGGTTACATAGATTTCACGGTCAAAAACATTTCAAAGTAAACATAAACGATCAAAATACAAAATTATTGATTACTGACAATTGCGGAGGGAAATTTATACGTAACCCAATAGTATTCACCATAAGATACATGCATTGTCACCAATAACTTAAAAGACATCCGAATAAATACATTTTAGATACTCACCGTAAGGTATCATTATTGATCGAATGTCTATATATTTTGATCAAATATGAAAACCCAAAACATACTTAACCGATAACCAATCCATGCAAGCATCTATAAACAACTTAAATTTACTGCATTTTTATTTAGGGTCGAGTATGAATAGACCACATAAATTTGCTTTTGAAAATAAACATTCTATCCCTATTTAACCTTAGGCTAAAATTCGTAGTCAAACTGGCATCAATTCATCTGATATATCGATGTATTCAATGTAATAAAATACGGCAGCACAAAAGGTTAAGAGAAGAAATTGCCTCTTATGAGATAGGAATATTACATCTATCTGCAAAGAAGAGCAATAAAACAAAAAACTCCATAGAAAGGATCTGCGGTATCTGACTTATAATTCCTTCCATAGGCAAACGGAAGTGTGCGGCGTATGAAGCGATTCTGCCCATAGCGAATCAATATTACATCTACTAATCACACCAATATATCCAATCCATTGACCCAATTTAACCACGAAACAAATAACCTAAGATTACCCTCTCCTAATATAACTTTACAAATCTATACAGCCATTCACGCCCGACTTAAGTTTAACATTGATATATTTTAATTTATCGGAAAACAGAAATCATAAATAAACTTAAAGAACAAAATTAAATAAATGGAAATGATATTACACAGATAAATAAAAATACATCAAATAACATTTTAACTACTTTAGTCAGATAGGAAACTAATGCAATTATTTTAAATACGAAAAGTTTTTAATTTAATGTTCATTAATTGTAAAGTTCTTACGGTTTTAAACAGTTCATCTTTATCTGTCGTTTGTAAGTTTGAACGGGAATTCCCACGCCGTCCTGAAGATATTGGTATACATTTAGCCGATGTTTTATTTATTCATTCGGAGGTTTTTTAATTTAGTTGGTCCTCAATGTAGAAAACGATAGTTCATTTCTCTTTCTTTCTTTGGCAAAACTGAAGTGATTGAATCGTGCATCTCTTCAATCGCTTCTCCCGCACCTCCGCATTAACACCTATCTGTCACATCGTAATAATCATAATCCAGTCACTCACTAACTAATAATTTCCAAACTTGTCCTTTTATATTACTTTGAAAGATTGACTTAACATTACATCATCGATGTGATGATCCTTTTCGTTGAGGTCCGATTTCCCAATGGATTTATTTCATTTGCTAAAAGTTTCTATTGTTTCCCTATCTGACCGATGTTTTTACATTTAAATGCCCAAGGCTGGTTTACATTTAACTAATTAACAATCATTTTCATTTCTGATTAATTAACCTGTTTTCCAAATCAAAGATATATTTTTATCTCTAAATCTTTTTAAGTTTTTGTTTTTAAAATACCTTTTCTATTTTTAATACAGTTTTATTTTAATAATTTTTTTTATCTGTGCGATTTAATATATACGAGTTTAAGATGATATTTAATTTCAATTTTTAATTCTTAAAGAAAATTTTTAAATGCGAACTTTTTAATTTACTTTCATGTTTAATAAATAAAAAAAAACAATGTAACGAACGTCTGTGCTCGTTACAATATATATGTAATTTAATAGTAAACTACACTTCTGACAACTATAAATAAATTGAACTTCATGTCAATAAATATGAAGACCATTTAATTTATTCTTTACACTTATTGGCATAGGGTGTTGTTTATTCATAGTCCCGGAAGTGTAGTTTACTTTTGTTAAATTTATATATACATTAAGTTTTCTATATTTAATACTAAAAAAAATAATAATCAGAAATTCGAAATATAAGAATATCTACTTTTTATAATTAAATTTTTAATCTTTATATTTTTATTTACACTTTCGCATTTATCAAAAACATTGATTATATTTATACTTTAATTTGAAATTAATAGAAGTTACTGACTTCAGATATTAAAATTTTCTTTAACATTGACTTTTTTAAAAAAAAAAAAATATCTATGTATTTTAGTATACCGATGGTAATATAATAAATACTTTTTAAAAAATATCTATTGAAACTAAAATATTATGAGTTTTTATATCGGGCAAAAATAAATTTTTAAATTAAAAAAACAAAAAAAAACATTGAATTTGTACACGGAGATCGGAAAGTGCAGAATTGAGCTTCAATCGGGGAACTCTTATACGTCGAGTCTGTAATTTGATCACTATATTAAACTAAATTATTCTTGAGCAATTAGTACAATAAATAAAAGATTAATTAAATTTTAATTTGATATCTTACTTGTATAATTTACTCTTTAGGATTGAATAAGGAACTGTATTATTAATTTTGTCATATTGTATATTTACACACATCTATCTATCTATCTATCTATCTATCTATCTATCTATCTATCTATCTATCTATCTATCTATCTATCTATCTATCTATCTATCTATCTATCTATCTATCTATCTATCTATCTATCTATCTATCTATCTATCCATCCATCTATCCATCCATCCATCCATCTATCCATCCATCTATCTATCCATACATACATATATACATACATACATCTGTCCATCTATCTATATATTGTTGTGGTCAGTTGCGTGGGAGATCAAGTAACGTTTGAATATCAAATAGCAGAACTTAATACTGAAATTTGATTCTGTTGACCAAAATAAAATGTTATTTTGTTTCTTCTCATATGAGAATTGATCTAGAGAGCACCCATTAGTGTTCATTACAATTGTATATATATATACACATATATACATAATAAATAGCTCGGAGAGCTCTTTCCACAAGATTACATATATATAAAACAAAATAAATGTCCGCTAATATCAATAATACAATAACGAAACTTAAATATATTCCAAACAACGGTAAACAATTTATAATACAATATCAATAAAAACTCATAAAGAAATATTTTCGTTTATATTCATAATCATTTTCAACTCAACTTTCAAAATGGAATCATCTATTACCAACCGGAAACACATGTCGATTTAAATATCCCACAATTCATTAATCCTAACATTTGCAGACTGTCTGTTTATTATCATATTTTTATACCTACTAATAAAAACTGCCTCTTTAATTTTTCTTTTTTCATTATCTCTCTCTTGGCCTAAAATTTTTATTTTATTTATATCAAAATTAAACTTAAAATTACAATTTCTATCATGATCATAAAAAACAAATTCAGTATATAACTTGACTTCATTACTATTATCATTACATATCTGTACATTTTTCAAAACTCTTTTATATAACAATTTATGTTCTTTAATTCTTTTCTCTATATTACATCTAGATTCCCCTACATTTGATATGTTACATCCACAAAAAATTCTATAAATTATATTACTCAGGTTATTTTTTTCTAACTTATCTTTTGAATATATATATATATATAATATCATCACAAGCTACTATTAACAATTATCATCAAATGCCATCTAGCGTTAGAGAATCAATTTACTAGCAGAGAGATAGGACTACTTTTCTTTTCCTTTTTATTTAAATATATGAAAGACTTTAACTAAGAAACTATAATAATAGGACTAAATATTTAATGAAATCAGAATTCGATTGATTTTGTGATTTTTATTTATAAAAAAAAAAAAAACAATTTCTAATAACCTTATAAACCATTGTTTCTTAAATAAATAAATTAAAAAGTTGCATAATTCTAAATAGTATTAATGATCAACATCTATCATAATAATCTAATCTAATCAAAAATTATTGCAGTCTATATTACAATATATATTTGATGAGAATGGGCAATGTTTTATACTGATTGACAGATTATCATAGATATGAACACGAATAGTATTGGAAAGACTGTTAAAATGATTCTAGTAAATTTGACTTCTAAATTATTATTGCGGTGTGCTCACATTGGTATTTATTTCTCAAAATATGAATATGCGCACAAAATTGATTAAAAAATATTGGATGGCTAGAGTTTTATAAAATAGTAAGAAAAAGAGTTCATAATGATATAAAAATATACTTATGAATTAGCAAGGAAAGTAATAAAAATGTCTCAAAAATGTAAAATAACATCTTGATATTAAAGGTAAATTCGGTTTGAGAATAAAATAAAAACTATTACTAAAAAAAAAAGAGAGAGAACATCATGAAATGTGAGGAAAAGTTCTATAATGTATTATATAGTAATAAAGAACATGAAAACAAACTATACCCTACAATTACTACATTTTCTGAATTCAAAGTATTTTAAATTAAGAGGTGAGACATGCAATTAAATCTATAAAGAAAAGAAAAGCGTTAAGAAATGATAAAACTATTATTGATATTTTAAAAAAGCTGATTAAGCAATTGAAAAACTGTTATTTCAAATGTCTAAAGATATACCCGATAATTGCAAGACTGCAGTAGGAGTATTAATATTCAAGAAAGGTGTGGAAGAAAATAATAGAAACTATAGACTGAATAATGTATTTATTTTATGCAAAATCTTTTCGAAGGTAATGATAACTCCTCTACACAGAACTTTGGAGCTGGATTTATAAGTGTTTTTATAGATCAAAATTGTCATTAAGCTTTGGATTTGTAGATTATAAAAAGGCCTTTGTTTCTATAAGAATTTCTACAACGATCAAGATTAAAAACACAGAATATTATCATATTTTGAAGAATATTTATCAAAATTTCACAGCAGTGATTACATTATATAGTGGTATTATTCACCTTTCTTCTCCATGTATTGCTGGCCTGATTAATGACAGACTAGCAAGGGAATCGAACCTGAACCATTATATTCTTGAGTTTTAAATTTTAAGGTAACAATCTAACAAATTGAGTCATTCTTCAAAGAATTAAAAGGCTGGAATGGAATCGCGCTGGACATATATGTCTATATTTGTAATAGATTATAACAAGAAATATATATAAATATTAATGATAGCATTATAGAATAAATAACCAGGAACAGAGTAAAATTATGCTACCCCCATTTCACTCTAGTTTTATTTACGATGTGGAATATAGTGGTAAGGAGCTACAATGAATTATATATTAATAATTAGTCAGGTACTATGGAATATTTATAAACAATTCTGTTGGTCTCTTAATTCATTTTTATGCACTTTTCACTAGTATAGAAAAATTCTAAACTATTTTCTCCTATTATATATGTATTTCATAAACAACTCTCATTGATCAAATAAAAGTAGAAAGCTTGAGATGCTTCAATTTCCACACCAGGTCTATAGTTGGTTGCATGATATAATGTAAGATAATTTGTGAGATGTAATTGAATTGATTAGGATTCAGTTTTAAGGTGACATAATGTGCATGAGTATGAGAGTGTTCATCTAAAATGTACCATTAAAGCTTTTATTTCTATCGTTTTGAAGATCAATCTGTAACAGAATAATCTAATTTGTATATATTCATCTCATTTCAACCATTATCGATCCACAGCTAGATGAAGGTCTTTCCAAGTTTAATCCAGTTTCTCCAATCTGGCCTTACTTCATATCACATTGCCAAACTTTCTTATTTCATCCATCCACATCACATTTTCTCTTTCTAGGTTTTTCCAATCTTTTGGGATCCAGTTTAAAATTTCCACCATCTGTCTATTATTACATTTTTAGCAATATTTCAGTTTTCATTTTTTCAATGACATCAATAATACCTGTTTGTTCTTTCACCGACATATTTATTTTCGATCCCTTCATACTTCATTGATTATTTTGAAATCTCTGCATCGCTCTTCTATTAAACGTCCAAGTCTCAGATCCATAAGTAAAAACTGGTAAAACATACTTATTAAAAGCTCCTTTTCGAATACTAGGCTTATTTCCTTTTAATACCAAGTTATTTTTACCAAAAGAATTCCACTTAAGTTTAATTTTATGATTAATTTTATCCATTATATTTCCATATGTATTAATAATCTAATCTATGTATTCGTAGTTCTTAACATCTTCCTATTGATCATTATTAATCTTTATTTTGTTCTTTTGAAAAAATTAATTAAACATTACTTAAGTTATTTTAACATTTATATTTAGCTCTACTTTTATATGAAAACTCGTGTAACATTTCTTAAATCTGAAACATTGTTTAAAAAACAACCACGTCATTTATAAAATCTAAATGATTTAAACACTCTCCATTTACTATGAATTTCCTTAGGTTTCCATTTTAATCCACAAACTACTTCTAAAGTTGCCATAAAAGTTTTGAAGATATGGAATCATCCTGCCATACATTCTTCTAAATGTTAACCATATTATCGTTATATAATATAATCATTGCTGTTGAATTTTGATGTATATTCTTCAGAATATGACAATATCTGGTATCTATATATTGATAATTCAATATTTTAATCACTATGAAAATTCATAGAAAATCAAATACCCTTTCATCAAATCCAAAGAATAAAAACAACTCATGCTTATTAGCTCTTTCTATAACTTCCCTCAATACATGGATGTGATCCACTTTGTTAAATTCACTTTCAAATCCAACTTATTCTTTCAGTTTATTAAAATCCAAAGTTCAGTGGTAAACATGTTGTGATTATCTTGGTAAAAAAATTGTATCGAACTGATATATCTGTAATTTCTAATTACTTCTTTATCAGCTTTTTTAAAATATTAATATTACTATTACATTCTTCCAATTATCACATTTTTATTATTTAGGCATTTGGTATATAACATTGCTAACAGTTTTTCCAATTCTTCACCGAGTTCTTAAAAGTTAAAAATCATTATCTCACTTCTTCGTATGGAATTCTGGACAATTCAGAAATAGTAATTGTAGGGGATACTTTGTTTTCTTTTTTTTATTGCTACATAATTATAGAATTTTTCTGCACATTTCATGATTTAATTTCTGTTTTTAATAATGGTTACATCTTTTCTGCTTATTGCAGAGATGTTTCTATCGATATCAAGATATTGTTTTATATTTTTGAGACTTATTCTCTTCTAACAGTTTTCCTTCTTAATCCACAACATTATTAACTCTTTTCAATATCATTTTACAAAACTTTAGATATTCAATTATTCTTAATGTGTTATTTTTATACATTTCCATATTTTCTTCTTTTCAACATACACTATCTTGTCTCAGTGGAAAATTTCCTTATAAATTGCTGCATTTTTGCTGCCATTCTTAATAGTGCAGCAGTTATTAAATATGAATCACCTTCAAAATTCTGAAGTTCTAATTTAAATTCATTGGAATGTTTCTGTAGTTTGGAATATCAATTATCAATACTGTTTTCCTTAGTAAATTTTGTATGTAGTTGCACGTTAACATGTTTCTTACATCTCACTAGCAAATTTTGTGTTGAATTTATTAACAGTACTATAATCTTGAAATATATATTTTCTGTTGGTCAAAATATAATTTAATTTTGCTGAACTTTCATTTGGATGTTTCACATCCATTTCCATTTTTGTTTAGCATTTTTCTAAAAAAACATCATAATATATATTTTTTCCTTTTCTGAAAACACCCCAAGTCTGCGTCTTTCTGCCATTTCTAACACCATAATCGAATTTACCCACAACTCATTCATGTTTTAATCGTTTATCAATTTAACATTAAAGACTTCCATGACAATTTCAAAATGTTGTTTAGTATGATCAAAAGTGTTTTGTACATTCATATAAAAATTCTCTATTTTTTCATCACAATGAGAACTTATTAGGACATAAACCTGAATTCTCTACATTTGATATTTGCCATTAAGTTGAATAACTAATCTTGACACTTTGTTAGATACACCATCAACCTCGATAATGTTGTTCTTCCACTTTTTATTTATAAGTAAATCCCACTCCACTTGTGCTTTCAATATTTGTGTCTTTGTAGTAAAGTACATGTCCACTTTTTAAATTAATTGTCACTTTATCTTTTTTTCTAATTTTACAAAGACCAATGATGTTTCATTTAATATTAGACACTTCTTTTAAGATGTACACTTTTTATTTATTTAAAATTAATCTATATTTGTGTGTACCTAAATAAGATATTGTCATCTAATAACAGCCTGATCTCCACATTCAGGAAATTCTTAGCACTCTCTACTTTCAGGTACTAATTGCTGTCTTGGCTGTGACCTACAATCTCCTGGAAATAAGGGCTTTGCACTTTACATGATTTTAAATATCTATTAATAATCATTCACACACACATTCATTCTGTCTTCAGAAAAAAACTCAACTAATTTTTTAGTTAAAAACTATCATACAACTGAGATCTTAAACTTAGAAAGAAAAACCAATAAATTCATCATACTGGTTCATACAGGTTGCTGAAAAAACCCACACATGCTCCTATACTATGTAGATAATCATATAGTAATAACTGCTGTAACAACAGGAACATATGGAGTGGATATTATGAATTTGACCTGCTATATTCTTTTAAGGTCTCAAAGGAGATCAAAGGGGTTCCTTTCAATTAACAACAAACTTCTTTCTGCAGCCCCATATAAATTACTTAATATTTATTTAAATTTGAGATAATATTTAATTGTGATAAATGTTAAGATAGATGCAGAAAAACTATAGTTTAAATTTATGGCTTGATATATGGATTTACTGTAAAATAAGCATTATGAAAAGTTTTCCATATTTGTTATCTAAAACTATGCCATATATATAATATTGTACCCTTTTCATTTGGGTAGAATGTACTTAAAAGCTAATTTTTTAAAAAATTTTAAATTAAGATAAATATAATTACTGTAATTGTTACAATAATGTTTATAGGGACTTAAACTTTGTTATGAATTTATAAGTGATTAAAAATATTTAATGCTATTTTAAAAGTTAAGATAATAATAAGAAAGCATAATAAGTTAATATTGTATGGTTGGGATGACTGGTCTCAGCTATATTTTAAACATGTATTGAAAATCTTGTTAAATAAACATTTAAAAAAACACTAATTTTTAATATAATACTTAATGTTTAAATAAGTTATTGAATTTATCTTCCAAATTAAGTTTAAATTATATAAAATTATTTCATTAAAATTTTTAATTCTTGTAATGTATCCTATGTTTTAATTTTAGTAACGTTTAAAAAAAATGTCAACATTTATTATTCCAAATTTTTATTATTGTATTTAATAATAATTTTTATTATTGTATTTAATAATAAGAAAGTTTATTGGATGATTTTAAGATATATTTGTAATTAAACAATGTAAATAATAAAAAAAAAAAGAGTAATAAAATATAGCAGTGGGAGAAAGCTGTAAGTAAAATATATTTCTATATGTTTGTTATTATGTTAATGTAAGAGAAAGTTTTTATGTAATTGAAGTTTATTTGTTGATATGTATTTAATATTGTTGCAGATCCTTGAAAATGACAGTATGAGATAAAACAGTTGAAACGTTGGAGTTTTGTATATTAATGTATATATATGTTCAGTATTGAGATAAAAAATAAAGTTTTTGAAAAGAAAAAAGGAGAAGGATTTTTTATTTGTTGATATTTAATATTTTTCTTTAATGTCATATTTTTTGTAATTAGATATTTATTTAATCGATTTTAGACAGTAAATTAAAAAAATGCAACAGTTCTGTCTGGGATAATGGTCATGTGATGCTAGTATTAGAGAATGCATGCATGAATTTAGAGAAAGTTTAAAAGATATTTTAAATTGGTAAAGATAAACTAAAAAAATGGATACATTTTTATTAAATATTTGTTAAATTAGTAAAGAATTATTAAAATGTTATTTTAAATGTTTGGTTAGTTTAAATATAATTATAAAATTAATTGAGAATTAAATATTTCTTATAATATTAAATAAAAACGATGCCTCACAATTTTATTCTTGATTTTAAAAGTACATAATTGACAAATATGTAAATGAAGTTACATTTAGGTGATGAATCAACCATTCAAAATCGTTTTTGAAGCAGGTATAAAACTGTATGTAATTAAAATTATTATTAGTCTGATAAAGGAGTCTTATAATTAATCTTCTAGTTAATCTTACAGTTAGTCTTATTGTTTAAAAAAATTTTTTTTTGAAGTAGCATCAGTTTTTTAATACTCAAGTATTTTTAAATTTTAATATAATATTCTTTATAAAAGTAAAAAGATTAAATTGATATTTACTATAGCTAAAGATGTGTGAGTAACTTAATACATTTCCTGCCAGTCACTATTGGAAGCTTAATTAAAATTTACTAATAAATCATGGAGCAGAAACTTATTATTATGAGAAAATTTGAGAGGAAAGACAGAAGAATTATTGAAGCACAATTTTTCCCAGTGCTATATAACAATTTATCTGTTAATTTTTGCAGAATATTTCAAAGTTGCAAACATATATTATTTAGAAGTATAAGTTATATAATGGAAATATCTGTAATTATAAATTTTAAGACTTTTGAAAAATATAATTCAAGGAAAAACTATAGGAAAAGATTAAAAAATAAGTTACCTGTTAATTTTATGAGATATTTGAGTTGAGGATGGATATATATATATATATGTATTGTTTTGAATATATATATCCATATATATATATATATATATATATATATATATATCTATATATATATATATATATATATATATATATATATATATATTGAACTCTCTCTATTAAATCTTTTTAGTATATTGTTGACATTATTTTTAAGTCATAATATTTTAAAGAAGATATATTTATCTGTGAAGTGAATTATATTTTAATTCTTGAAAGAGAAGTATTTTATTTTAATGAAAAGATATCTGTTATAAAGAACATAATTCTTTTAATGGAAGTTATATTGAATAAATGAATATTGGAATATATTTTACTATAAAAAAACCTGCCATCTTAATTACTATGAAATAATTATAAAGAAAAAAATGGATAAAATAGAATATTATTATACCAGAAATAAATGATTTTTTATATTTTAAAGCTTGAATTTATCTATTTATTTTATACATATCTTGCTGAAACATAATATTTAAATAAAAAGATGCTTGTTTATGCCAAATTATGCGCTTATGAAAAATGACCGAAAATTATACAGTTCTTGCTGACAGAAAAATTTTATGTGCATGGAAAGAATGGTTAACTACCGGTAATCATCTGAAATCTTGGCACAGCCACCTGATGGTGTTGCTTATGTGTCAAAACACATAAAAATGCCATTTCTGTGGCTGGCCTTATGGCTAATGCATTTATATTGTACTAACCCATTGCAGGCTGCTTTACATGACATTGCACAAAATATTATGGCCTGTTTGTGCTTCACTGATTACCATATCGCTTGAGGGTGTTTTAATTGCAAATCAGTACAACTTTTCAAATCTCCATAATAGAGTAATGTCATTTATATTTAAATAATGTTGTTAATTACTAATAATTGTCATATGGTCCCCACCCTTCCCTAAAAAAATGTTAATATGTAAAAAAATGGCAAAGGGTATATTCAAACATGCTTTGACAAACTTCACAGCTAAGACATGTTTCAGCATGGAAAATATACGAGACCAATAAAAGGTCTGAGAAAAATGTGCAATTTTTAAACATTTCAGAATTGCCGAGTACTGAAAGTGAGGGAGACTGTGTCCTTTTTTAGGCACATAATGTCCTCTCAAATACCAGACTGTTTTTATTACAGCAATAAAATAATAAATAAGTTCAAAAAGTCCAAAGTTTGTGTATTTTTTTTATTTCATTAGAAATTGACAAGTATTTGGATTATCTTTTTTCAGCAGAGTTAAAATAAATGACTTTTTGATGAATTTTTGTTAATAATAATAAAGTATGAAACCCCCCAAAAAAGCAGTTTATTGTAGAAGGCCAAAAAAAGGTAATTCAAATGAAATATAAATAAAAGTAAAAAGTGAGAAAAAGGTATTGAAAAAAAAAGAAGAAATTATTGACTTTTTGTTACAATTATTTTTCCAAGTGTGGGAGTTTGAAAACAATTTTTCACCCCCAAAAAACACAAAAGTTACTTTTGATTTAATAAGAAAAAAAAAACAATTTGGTCAACCAAAAAAAAAAGGTAGAAAAAATTCAAAACAATTTCCAAATAATTGCATTATATTTTTTCAGCTGGGTTAAAACAAATGGAGTTAAAATAAATGACTATTTTTGTTTACTATTTGTTAATAATAACAGTACGAAAGCCCTCAAAAAAGCTGTTTATTGTAGAAGCCAAAAAAGGCTAATTCAAATGAAATATAAGTAAAAGTAAAAAGTGAAAAAAAGTTGTTTAAAAAAAAAGTTATTGACTTTTTGTTACAATTATTGAATTACCAAAATTTGTTGGATAAAGAAAAATGTCAGATTAAAAAAAAACAATGAAATGAATATAAAAATTTGTTTAATAAAAAAGAAATCATGTTATAAATGAAATAAAAATTTGTTTAATCAAAAAAAAAACATGTTCTTGCGGTGGTCCGGTAATGTTACATTTGATTGATTTTTGTATAGCATCAATGCCCCAAGCTGCCATGCCTGGATTTCAGATGATTACCAACCTACCCAAATAAATATTTTAAGTGGATAACATTTTAAAAAATTTTCTTGGATTTAAAAGTTGACATTATTTTATTTGTTTATGAGTTTTTTACACGCAGCAGGAGAGGAGAGCTAGAAGAAGGAAAAAAGCTTTGGACAATGTTCATTGCTTAGTAATGGCAATCCCTTAGTTTATTAACTTAAGTTATTATATGAAGGACAGTTATGAAAATGGAATACCTAAAAATTTTATTATCATTTATTTTAAAATATACTAACAATTAGAACTATAATTTAGTTATAAGATATAGAAAAGGTTACATTTTTAGATATTTTTCAATTCTAATAATATTAATAATTTTTAAAAGAATTTTTTAAATATCTTTTCTTAAATTTTTTTTTGAAAACATTTTAAAATGCATTAGTTTTTCACTGAGTGTAGTATGAGTGATATTTTAATTTTTATATTTTATGCAAAACTGGATCAGAAAACATGGAAAGATGTGATGTTACAAATAGTTAAATCACTTAGGTAATTTAAATTATTATAATTATTTTATACAATGTGTATTTTTTTTAAAGTTGCTTGGAGTTTTAATGATATTTATATTATGTTACAGGAATAAATGAACATATGGATGTGTGAGTTAATAGCACATGTAACTTTTTTTATTAAGAGATATAAGCTATGAGAAATATGCATATATTTATTTTTATTTATTATATTATAAAGTTCATTATAACTTTATAAAATGTTCATAATTTTATATGATTCTTTACTAGATAAACCATATGATATTTATTTTCAAGATATGAATATTAAACAAATATTTTATAATCAAATCTCATTTGTATTTATGGATAACTTTGTATATGAAACCTTTTCTTGTAGTAGTAATGGTTTGCTAAGGTGATATGTAACTTTGTTTATTATTTGGAAAATTGCTTAGTTATTTTACGATGTTGATTGTCTAAACCTATTTAAAATTTTTAGATGGTAATGACAAGAGAGTAAAATAATGATACATTGAATGCTTATATAGTAGGATGTGTTAAGAAGATAGGATAATTAGCCTACATTATATCTGAGAAGTTATTATACAAATACAGTTAACATAGATCTGTACTTTGTATTTATTTTCATGGTCAGTGCTTTTTGATATTTGTATTTTAATGATCTGTAAGCGCTCAAAAAAAAAAGCCAAGACATTATTTTTAAGGGTATTAGATGAAGTCATACCTGTTGTTTCTTCACACTGATTTCCATGTGATTTGTTGAATTATTTTATACTAATGAGTCTTTACTCTAGTTATTTCTTTATGTCCAATGCATTGTATCCTTATCTGAATTTCATAAGTAAAACATTGTGTAGAATTGTATTTTTGAAAGATGAATAATGGATAAATTTAGAGAAATGATTTGTTTAAAAGAAGGCAAAATAGGTGTTGGTATTGGGTAAAAATACAAATGATGTTGAATGCATAATATTGATGGTGAATATAACAAAAGAGTCATACTTTTTTCTTAGTATTTTGAAATATTTTTGGTGATAAAAGGGTCATAAAATATTCATAATTTATATTTTTCAAATATTTTTGATACCTTCGATTTTTCATAAATTGACAACATTTTGATAAAGCATGCATATTTTACAACGAAACATCAAATCAAGTGTATTAGTGTATGATGAATTTTTATATTATATTATATTTTTTTAAACATGAAACACACATCATAAAGTAGAAAGGTGCCAAGCAAATTTATTATTATTTAGTAAAGGAATGAAACTTATTTTAAATTTACTTTTCATTAACCTAGAATAAGCTTAATATAATATTGTAGAGTGAATAATAGAATATTTTTGAGTGAGTAATACATGATATGTATTCCTAATTTTAAAATTCATAAGACAGAGTGAAGGCTTGCATACTAATGATTTTTGAAATTGCAAATCTGTAATTTCAATCTTTCTTTTATTTTATTTTGTATATTTTGTTTTAATTTTAATATATTTGTAATTTTTTTATTAATATTGTAAATATTTTTTGTATATAATTGTTTTATAATATGGAATAAATTTGTTAAAAATTGTTGTTATAAACTCAGCCATGTTATTATTGATCTGCTCACTACAATAATCTTCGATCCACAGAATTCAAAACTAAACATATTACATATTTTGCACATTATAATTTTAGATGATTTATTTATTTAAACAATATTAATCATTGTGCAGAATATGATACAGCAAAATCATATAGCATAAGATTACTTTAAGTCATAATTTATTCTTTAAAACACTGCCATATAATTAAGTATATTTCTTATTGTCACATATAGTTCAGATTACACCATACTTATAACATGCTACATGAGAAATGAGAAATAAAAGAAATATATTATTATTATTGTTATCATTATTATTATTAGTAACTAGATTTTTGAGTAGTAAATATTGTACCATGTGTTAGTTAAATTAAGTATAGGGATATTATTATTATTATTATTATTATTATTATTATTATTATTATTATTATTATTATTATTATTATTATTATTATTATTATTATTATTATTATTATTATTATTATTATTATTATTATTATTATTATTATTATTATTATTATTATTATTATTATTATTATTATTATTATTATTATTATTATTATATCTCATTTTTATTGATTATTATTATTAGTTAAATTGTTTTATTATTATTATTTTTATTATTATTATTTATTTTAATTTTGTTTTTAAAATTTTATTATTAATAGTATATATAAATTGTTTTAAATTATTATTTATTTGTTGTATAGTATTGTGTATAAGTAATTATTATTATTATTATTATTATTATTATTATTATTATTATTATTATTATTATTATTATTATTATTATTATTATTATTATTATTATTATTATTATTATTATTATTATTACGTTTCAATAAAAGGCTTTATTGATCTCAATGGTTTACATAAGTTTACATCTAGAAAAATTTGAAATTTAACATACAATGAATAATATTAGGGTAAACACATATAAATGAATTTAGTGGTTACACTTTGTGG
Organism: Epiperipatus broadwayi; assembly: GCA_028023455.1. Taxonomy (NCBI): domain Eukaryota; kingdom Metazoa; phylum Onychophora; class Udeonychophora; order Euonychophora; family Peripatidae; genus Epiperipatus; species Epiperipatus broadwayi. Next base: position 356,106 of record JAQFVV010012746.1, on the reverse strand, counting down.
TTAATGGATTATAACAATATAAAAATTAAAAAAGCAAAAATAATCAGAGTTCTAACGTTTGAGGAGCTTATTTAGTTTTGTCCACATGTCACTTTGAATGTTAGTTGTATGATAGTTTTTCTTTGCAGCATTCACAGCATTGATGGTTGTTTTAACAATGACCATGTTGCTGCATATAAGTGGGGGTTGGTTATTATTTTATCTCTATTTCGAATGTGTAGCAGTTTGTTGCTAAATGTAGCTGGGTGTCGTCTGGTGTTATTGCCAATTAAGAAAGTACATCAGGTGCACCAATACGCATATAGAATAAATGTGGCTGCCCTAATGCTAGGTATTGATCTTCCCTGAAAAGCAGCTATTATGTGATTAATGATTGTACCCGGTTTTCTGTAGGTGTTACACATCATCTGTCGTGTTTGATTAAGTGATACACATTGATAAATAAAGTTGTCCAGTGTCTCTTCTGTTCGATGGCAGAGTCCACAGAAGGGGTCCATAGATATATACATTCTTTTATGATAAAGAAAGTGGGTTGTTGGCAAGGCAATGAGATTGATTTTCATGATAAAATCAAAGTATTTGGGCTCTAGAGCCCATTTTTTATATTCCTTGAGTAGTCTCTTGTTGTTAATTCCTAGCATAGGTTGTATAACATTAGTATCTGCTTCTCTGTTTATTAAACCATAAATATCCCAGTATGAATACTTATGCAAATACTGTTCTGGAATCTTGTCTGTGGTTTTGCATTGGTATATAATGTTGGTGAAAAAGGAACCTTTTGGAGGTGGTCTATCTGTTGGAGTAACTTCTAGCAAGTGGTTAATTTTGGGGTATTTGGCAAGTATTGTGATTATTGAGTTCCTTAACTTCTGTATATGAAAAACATTGATGTTGTGCAAGCCAAGTCCATTTTTTATTAGAGGTTGGCTAAGTTTTTTTGTGGAAATTGCTACTGTTTTTCTGGCCCAAAGTAGTTTATTATATATGGTTTTAATTTTTGAAATGAACCCCTTTGAGAATGAAATAACCGGTACATAGTAAGTTATTTTGGTTGTGATAAGCTGGTTAATTAACTGTACTTTGGAATATAGTGAAAGATATGCCTTGGACAAGGAGTTTATAATTTTTGTGGCTTCTCTTCTTTAAGTTTATTTTGGATATGACATCTCATTCCTGTAATTCCCATATGAAATGGGAACCCAAGGAAAGAGTTTGGTTTTGATTTGTAAATTGATGTACATGGTTTACCAGTGTATAGAGACCAGGCTGTGGTTTTTGCTGGATTAAATGATAATTCATATTTTTGTGATTATTCTTTTAATATCTTTTGGAGTTGCGGTATTTGTTTTTTTGATGTTAGGAATATGGTAACATCATCCATATAGGCGATGCATGTAGTGCGCTGTGTTGTGTCTGGTATCTCGATCCCAGTAAATGCATTTTGTATGCTTTTAATAAGAGGATTGATGTAAAATATAAACAATAGTGAACTAAGAGGGGATCCTTGGGATATAGATTTGGTGGGTGTGAAAGATGGTGAGTTTCTTCCATTTAAAGTTATATAGATCTCTCTGTTCAGAAGCAGGTTAGCAATTATATATAGATGTGTTCTAGGAATTTCTGTGTCTTTTAGCATTTTTAGAAGTGTGTATATATTGACTGAGTCAAATGCAGCTTCTATATCAAGCTGCACAACAACGGGTCTGTATTTTTTCCACTGTTTTACTGTTGCTAGAATTGCTTTGAAGAATAAAGCTGCTTCTGTTGTTGAAGAGTTTTTCTTTGCATTATTATTATTATTATTATTATTATTATTATTATTATTATTATTATTATTATTATTATTATTATTATTATTATTATTATTATTATTATTATTATTATTATTATTATTATTATTATTATTATTATTATTATTATTATTATTATTATTATTATTATTATTATTATTATTATTATTATTATTATTATTATTATTATTATTATTATTATTATTATTATTATTATTATTATTATTATTATTATTATTATTATTATTATTATTATTATTATTATTATTATTATTATTATTATTATTATTATTATTATTATTATTATTATTATTATTAACTCCTCTTGTGTTTTTCCTAATGTGCTTAAGTGTGCCAAAATGGTCCCAATTTTTAAGAATGGATCACGTGATTGTATTAATAACTATAGACCTATTTCTGTTTTACATACTATTGCTAGAATTTTTGAGAGGTGTGTTTATAATAAAATTATTTTAGATGTTAGTAAACTCATTTCTTCTTCACAGCATGGTTTTATACCTAATAGATCTGTAGAAACTAATTTGTTAACAATTTACGATCATATAGCTCATGCAATTGAAGACCAGCAGAGACTTGATGTTGTTTATTTTGATTTATCAAGAGCTTTTGATAAAGTAGACCACAGTATTCTTCTTCCCAAATTATATCAAATGGGTTTTTCTACTAAGCTTGTTTATTGGTTTCAATCCTTTCTTCATGGTCGTACTGCATACATTACATTTAATAATAATATTTCATCTAATTTTAAATGTAATTTGGGGGTTCCTCAGGGTAGTATTTTAGCACCTATGCTTTTTAACATTTATATGAATGACCTTAAGGATTGCTTAAATTCTTATCTTTTGTGCTATGCAGATGACTGTAAAATCTTTAGAAGAATCACATCTGTGTTTGATTGCACTCTTCTTCAAAATGATATAGATAATTTTAGTGCTTGGTGTGATCTAAATAATATGACTGTTAATTTCAGTAAATGTTCCTTAGTCTCGTATTCTAAAAAATCTGAAGTTTTGCATTTTTCTTATTTTATTAATTCTCACAAAATTATTTCTGTTGAATCCCAAAAAGATTTGGGAGTTATATTTTCTAGTAATGGATCCTTTCTTCCTCATTTGGAAATGATTATTGGTAAGGCTTTAAAAATTATAGGTACTATTCTAAGGTTTGGTTATCATTTCAATGGTGATACAAAATTTAAATTATTTTTATCATTGGTTCTTCCCATCATTGAATATTGTTCAGTCATTTGGAATCCTAGCTCTAAACAGGGATGTAATTTATTACAATCAATGTATAATAAGTTTTCTAAATATGTTTCTTTGGGAAATAAAACTGTTCATCTTTCTTCTAGAAGACAATATAGAGATATTAAATATCTTTATAAACTTGTTAATAAAATAGTTCTTTTATCTAATACAATTTCTACTGTTATAATTAGATCTCATGTGCATGATACTCGGTCTGCTTCTGTTTGTTACATTAAAACTTGTCATTCCAATGTTCTTAGATTTTCTCCTTTGTTTAGGCTTCCATCTTTATATAATCAGATTTGTAGCAATATTAATTACTTCAATTTAGATTATAATCAATTTTGTAATGCTATTAAATTTAAATGTCAGATTTGATTGGTTTAACTTGATTTTGTTTATATATATATATTAAATTGTTTTTTGTTTTTTTTATTTTGTTATGTGCTTTATATTTATCCCTTTTATTTATTTGTTACTATTAATGTCTTAATAATAATTGTTTATATGCTGATTTTAATTTTTTAGATTTTAAATGTGTTAATTTCTTTATTGAAATATAATAATTATTAATATTTGTCATTTAAACTATTTATGTATTTATATTTGTTATGGTGAATACTGTAATTGGTTTATGTGTAGTTTTGTGGTAAATAAATGAATTGAATTGAATTATTATTATTATTATTATTATTATTATTATTATTATTATTATTATTATTATTATTATTATTATTATTATTATTATTATTATTATTATTATTATTATTATTATTATTATTATTGAGAATGGTGTTATTATTATTATTATTATTATTATTATTATTATTATTATACAATGTAAAGAGACTGTATCTGATTTAGGAATTATATTTTGTAGCAATTTTACTTTTAATGCACATATTAAATGTATTATTAATAAAGCATACAGAAAGATGGGCTGTATTTTGAGATATGGGAGAGATTTATTTATTTCCGTAAAATATAGGCTATTTTTTTCTCTTGTTGTTACAGTTTTAGAATATAATTCTTGTATATGGAACTTCAATCTGATTAATATTCTTTCTAAAATATGTAATATTGAAAAAAGATTTAATAAATTAATAATGGGTGAATGTCAAATTGTTAAAACAGTATTGAAAAAAGGAGAATGTTGAAGGATATGATATTACTGAAAAAGTTGATTGATGGGAAAATTGATGTCAGTAACTGTATATCAAAAATAGAATTGAAAGTACCTTGTCGCTTATTAAGAGAAATGCAAACTTTCAAGATTAGTATATGTAAAAATACTTTCTTTGGTAAATCAGTTATTAATAGATTGCAAATGGTATATAATCTAACTTTTAATAATATTGATATTTTTTGCGATCAATTTGTGATGAATGTTAAAAAACAACTAAATGTATAGTTATGAACATATATGTATATATAATTTTATGTATTTAGCTTGTTTTTGATTATAATTGTTTTTTTTTTTAAATTTTAATTATTATCATTGTTATTATTATTATTTTTTTTTTATTGTGTATTTCTGTTAAAGTGTAAATGTTGAAATGCACATAATAAATGGATATTGAATTGAATTATTATTATTATTATTTAGGTGTGGTTAGGAATGATACAAAATCCCTTATCATACATGGCTACAAAAGATTGTAAATTAATTAGAGATTTTATTTAAAGAACCTGAAATAATTATTAAAATATATTTAGTTATTTATATTATATTTGATTATTTATAATATTTTAATGTCTTAAGAATACTATAGTTTTATACTAGTATTCTTATGCCATTGATATTGCATCTTTTGGGATATATACTCAATGTAGTCCACTACTACTTTACCTTTCACCATATGTATCATGATTATTTATTTATTATTATGTTATTTTATTATTTATTTATTTAAATCAAACCATATATTCTTTATTATTAATTTGATATAATCTAGTGGTATAAATTATCATAAGATATTCTTAATACTTGTTTTACTATTGTGAGATTGAAAGTTTAGTCGGACCATTTTATTTTATTACATTCATGTTTATTTTATTCAGTGGTGAGGGTACAATATATATATAATACATATTTTGCGGGTTCATCCATGTTAAAAACTTTTAATATTAATATACTGTAATGATCCGGAGAATGCGACTTAACGTAATCTGCACTACAGGGCGCCATCTAGGCATTTGAACCTAGAAAAATTTATAAAGTAGGCAGATACGTAAGTCAAAAAAAAAAAATTTTTTTTTTAAATATTTTGGTTCCGGTCGTTAGCCCATGTCACTAGCTCAGGGAGTAGCAGAGATTTAATAATATCATATCTTATCTAATTAGATTTCAACATTAAAAAATAAATAAAATAAGCCACTGCCAGTAATTAGCATACAAACATTTATTTATGCACATATATATAAGATTTAAAATTATTTTAGTATTAGTTTTACATTTTTAACATTTAACATTATTTTAACTTTGATTTTTGACTTTAATTTACATTTAATTACTATTATATTCTAATTTTACATTTTAATTAAGTTCGCACAGATAAATTTATGAAAGCTTGTTTATAATGTTGAATATAGATCGGTTACATAGATTTCACGGTCAAAAACATTTCAAAGTAAACATAAACGATCAAAATACAAAATTATTGATTACTGACAATTGGGGAGGGAAATTTATACGTAACCCAATAGTATTCACCATAAGATACTTGCATTGTCACCAATAACTTAAAAGACATCCGAATAAATACATTTTAGATACTCACCGTAAGGTATCATTATTTATCGAATGTCTATATATTTTGATCAAATATGGAAATGCAAAACATAGTTAAACAATAAACAATCCATGCAAGTGTCTATAAACAACTTAAATTTAATGCATTTTTATTTAGGGTCGAGTATGAAAAGACTACATAGATTTGCATTGGTAAATAAACATTCTATCCCTATTTAACCTTAGCCTAAAATTCGTAGTCAAACTGGCATCAATTCATCTGATATATCGATGTATTCAATGTAATAAAATACGGCAGCACAAAAGGTTAAGAGAAGAAATTGCCTCTTATGAGATAGGAATATTACATCTATCTGCAAAGAAGAGCAATAAAACAAAAAACTCCATAGAAAGGAACTGCGGTATCCGACTTATAATTCCTTCCATAGGCAAACGGAAGTGTGCGGCGTATGAAGCAATTCTGCCTGTAGCGAATCAATATTACATCTACTAATCACACCAATATATCCAATCCATTGACCCAATTTAACCACGAAACAAATAACCTAAGATTACCCTCCCCTAATATAACTTTACAAATCTATACAGCCATTCACGCCCGACTTAAGTTTAACATTGATATATTTTAATTCATCGGAAAACAGAAATCATAAATAAACTTAAAGAACAAAGTTAAATAAATGGAAATGATTTTAAATAAATAAATAACAAATACATCAAATAACATTATTAATGAAGAATTTAGTTTGGTCAGATAGGATTCTATTGCATTATTTACTAAAAAGTTTTAAAATTTAGAGTTCTTATTGTTTCAAGTGAATATAAAGTTCTTATGATTTTTAAAACGTCCAACTTTATCCATTGCTTGCCATGAACGTAAATTCCCATGCCATCCTAAAGAGGTTAATATTCTGAAGGCCGATTTATTTATCCATCCGGAGATTTTTGCTTTAACTAGTCCTCAATGTAGAAAACGATAGTTCATTTCTCCTTTCTTTAACAGCTGACAGAATTGACAGTGTGTCTGTCAATTCCATCACCTCCAACTCCGTACTACTACATATAGTCACATCATAATAATCAATAATCAATCACTAATTAATAATTTCCAAATTTTCCTTTTATACGTATTCGAAGGATTGACTTGGCATTATGTCATCGATGTGATGATCCTTTCGCTGAGGTCCGATTTCCCAATGGATTTCTTTCATTGGCTATTTGTTTCTATTGTTTTCCTATCTGACCGATGTTTTTACATTTAAATGCCCAAGGCTGGTTTACATTTAACTAATTAACAATCATTTCCATTTCTGATTAATTAACCTGTTTTCCAAATCAAAGATATATTTAAAGATAAATTTAAAGATATAATTTTATCTCCAAATCTTTTTAAAATTTAGTTTTAAAATACTTTTTCTTTAATAAAGTTTTATTTTAATAATTTTTCATTATCTGTGCGATTTAATATATACGAGTTTAAGATGATATTTAAATTCAATTTTTAATTCTTAAAGAAAATTTTTAAATGCGAACTTTTTAATTTACTTTCATGTTTAATAAATAAAAAACAACAACAATGTAACGAACGTCTGTGTTCGTTACAATACTGACATTTTGACTTGGTCACACAAGTCATCCAAAGAGTTATAAAAGGTAGAAAGATGGTTGTTGAGGCGCTACAATCACTGATTTGAATAAAACGTTAAAATTCCACCAGTAGCAAAAATGTTTACTTTAGGAATGTTTTTTAAAAAAATCTTTCCAAATAGGAGGAAGTTTGCATGTATCATCTTGCTTATTGATACAATCTGGCCTTTTAAGTATCTCAATGGCTTCTCTAATTTTGCACTGGTAGATATTATCACATCTGGATATGATCCTGGTACTAGAAAAATCAGTTTTATGACCTGAATCTATAGTATGGAGTGGGAGTGCTAATGATGATGAGTGTTGTTTAACTGCATTAGCATGCTCATCTCTCTTAACACTGATACGATGATTACTCATATCTATGTAAGAAGCTTTACAATTTTTACATGAGATTTGATAGACACCATGAGATTCAAGAGGGATTGAATCTCATGGTGCCTATCAAATCTCATGTAAAAATTGTAAAGCTTCTTACATAGGTATGAGTAATTGTCACATCAGTGTTAGGAGAGGGATTGAATCTCATGGTGTCTGTCAAAGCTTTTGTAAAAATTGTAAAGCTTCTTACATAGGTATGAGTAATCATTGCATCAGTGTTAGGAGAGATGAGCATGCTAATGCAGTTAAACAACACTCATCATCATCAGCACTCTCACTCCATACTATAGATTCAGGTCATAAAATTGATTTTTCTAGTACCAGGATCATATCCAGATGTGATAATCTCTACCAGTGCAAAATTAGAGAAGCCATTGAGATACTTAAAAGGCCAGATTGTATCAATAAGCGAGATGATAAATGCAAACTTCCTCCTATTTGGAAAGATTTTTTTAAAAAAACATTCCTAAATTTACCATTTTTGCTATTGGTGGAATTTTAATGTTTTATTCAAATCAGTGATTGTAGCACCTCTACAACCATCTTTCTACCTTTTATAACTCTGTGGATGACTTGTGTGACCAAGTCAAAATGTCAGTATATTAATATTAAAAGTTTTTTAACATGGATGAACCCGCAAAATATGTATTTTATATATTTAACCCATGCAAATCTTCATTTTAACACACACACACACATATATATATATATATATATACACACCTGGGTCTCATTTTATGTGGTAGATAGGTTTCTCAGAAAATGTGCACAAAAGAAATCACACAAAAATAGATTTAAATTACTTTGAAATATGGGGGATAGGTACTGTAATTTTCAAAAATCACATAAAGGCAAAGCAACAACATAAAATTACTTTAAAATTTGCATAAAAAAATAAGGAAATAAAATATGACTAAAAAAAATTTCAAATTTGAAAAAAATTGATATAAGACAAACTTTTTTTACTTTTTTTTATTATCTACAGTATTTAATTTTATTCAAAACAATATATTTTTATGCATAATTTACAGTATTTTTCATTTTTTATATGTGTACAGTGTTTTAATAATTATAGCTATTTGATGATATGTTAGTTCGTTTGTAAACAAGTAAGACACAAGATTCATCACAAGAGGAAATACAACTAGTGCCAATTTCATTTTTTTAATTGCTCTTATCATCGACTCACCCAAACTAAATGTTTTCCAATCACTGTTGATCTTTCCAATTTTGTTAAGCGATCTAAAATTGAAATTTTTGTTTCCAAAGAAATTCATTTTTTGGGTGTTTTTTCATCTCTATTGGAGTAAACTAAAAGTTTAAAATAAAAATAAGAACTTAGACTTATGTTAATAAAAAGATACTGACTCATCACTGTTGGAAAAAATTTAATTAAAACTAACAATTAAAAATTAAATTCTTATTTTGGTCTTTAATTTTTTAAATTTTCAATTCCATTTAAAAATCAAATTTCATTGTTTCACATCACATTAATTTCAGATCACATTACATGATGTTTAAATTGTTAATTACAATTAAAAATCAGATTTTAATTGTCAAATTTAATTGTGCCCACTGCTCTTACTCACCTTTTAAAAATAAACTTGGGACACTAAATGATTAATTGATTATGTACTCTTTTTTTAAAAAGCAACAATAGAATGTGATTTAAAATGCAAAAAAAGCAACATGCATAATATAGGTATCTATAATGTTTGAATAGATTTACATTATAATCTTGTAAAATTTAATGTGTGTATATAAAATGGAGAAAATCCTGATTTTAAGTGAATTATGAACTTCTTTATTGCACAAAATCTATTACAGTACTATTATAAAGTACTGAAAATATTGAAATTATTAGATAGAAGTCAAACTCCGATAATGCGCTATTACTTTAAATATGACGTCTGAGTGTGCAAAATGTATAATAATTAAAGTAAGAGCACATTATCGGAGCTCGACTTCAGATCTAATAATTTTTATTGCATAAAAGAAAAACACATATAAAGATATTAAGAAGAAACATGAATCACATAACTTCAAAATCGCATTAAATAAATCTGCATAAAATGAGACCTGGGGTGTGTGTATATATATTACAAAGAAATCAAGTCATATGTCACATGACCTAATTTAACAATCTTGTATTACAAATGTTATATATAAAGCTCACAAATAAGCTATATATATTATAGTATTACCCGTTATATTTTATATCGCCATTGTACGCTTCTACCCGTAGCTTTGAGTGAGGATATTTGTGAGCATGGTCTGATTCCATCTCACGCACCAATCTTACACATGGATAAGAATTAGCTCATCGAAAATGTAAATAAGGGTTTGGTATATATATATACCTCTATTTATGGTAGCGCATCCGTACCAGCTCAATCTCAGGGTTTGGGGACTATAGTCTAACTAGAGAACAAAGCTAAACACTACCCAACTAAGTCTTATGTGTCTATCTATTCTGTCCGATAATTTATCCGTTATAAATCTAATAACCCAACCCGAATGTTATCATACAATTTACTCTATTTATTACCATACTTAATACCGATAAAATCTCATTTATCCATGCATATAAATATATCAATATTCAAGCACACAGCCCATTTACCCTGATACACACATATATAATTCATATACGCATCAAAATAGTGCAATTATACATCAGAGCTGTTTATTTAAAGTTGTTATTTTATTTAATTTAAAAGAAATTTATTATAGCAATTAATATTGAGGTAACACTAGTTTCTTTACCAAGATGCATTCATTGAACATATATTTAGTGTAAACGTCAATTACCTTAAGTACCGTCGACCGTTCACACGGTCAAAGACAAGTCCGCATTTATAATTCTCCACGAATACTGGTCTGGTTGATATAACGGATGGCAAGTATTTCCAATATTGTATATCGAATAGCTTATTCTGGAGGTGGAGTAGATGATTCACTCACTTTATGAAAGGGTCCCATTTCATAGATCTTTCGTCACCATTACACTTGATGAACAAGAACTCTTTTGTAATGCGAAGTTCGTAGGTCCACTTCAGATGGGTTTCACGACAACTGTCCACTGGATCGGTTAACGAAACTAGCACTATTGAATTACCCTGACATTTTGGGTGAGAAATATTAATAAACTTCTTAAGAAAATTTTATACGTCCACACACTCCGTAGTCCAAGCCACGTTTTTTTCTTTTCTATCTCCTTTCGAGCCCACACAAAAGTTCTTTTGTTTTTACTCTTTAACTTTGTAAAATTTTCTTCTAATATCCCTACGCCACTGTCCCATTCTTCTATTGTTTTCCAAAAATACCCACCTGACCCGTTTTCAGACTTCTTGATGCCAGTTATTACTAAACCGCCTACAGCAACTGATTTATTTCTATTTCTATCTTCATATGTTCAAAAGATTAATTAGCAAAAGAAAACACGTGTTACCGACAATATTATTAAAACCAGACTTAAAGAAAAAATTTAACGGATAAAATATATACGAATAAGCAATTACAACTTATACAGCTCTGTATATAATTGCTTGTAACCATCACCGTTAATACATACACACATTTTATACTCACATATACAAATATATTTATATAAGCATACCCACCTATCATTCACACTCTTTGTAACAGGGTTCGAATGACTATTTACATCTATATCTTTTCGTATATAGTCGCTCAACATTAACACTCGCAATTTGTAATATATTACATCCGCTTGTATTCGAACCCCGTTTGTTACAATATATAAGATATTTTATTATCTATCAATGACGTTAACATTAAATGCTAAATATACATATTTGAGTACTTACAACAATCTGGTACATTAACCCACCAGTCACACTGATGACTGCTGGGATTAAATGCCATTCCTGGACAACATTGTTTTAAAGTAGCTCTTCTATCTATACATTGCCAGTATCTTACGCAGTCTCCTTGGATAGCAAAATTGGCATCACTTGGACATACAAATCCAGGAGGTGTTGGGAAAGGTACTGAAATAAATATAATAAAGACAAACTATAATTTGAATATTTTTTGTCTACTTAACTATTAAATCGAGTAAACGTTTTTGTATAAAAATACAAATAACAGGCAAAAACGCATAATTAAAATAAAGTTTAAAAAATGTAAAACGATAAATTAATTGTAAGTGTATAATCATACTTACTAATAGCTCCCCCGCATCCAGGCACATTTTGAGGCCAATCACAAATCTGATCTCTTTCATTAAATGCAAGTTTGTCAGGGCAAGAGAATCTATAAGCTCTAAAACCAATGCAAACAAAGTAATTGTTACAATTATAATGATCTCGGTAAAAACCAGTCTCTTTTGGACACTTGAATACATCAGCGGGAACTGTGATACATAATGGTTCGTTCGTGGGAGTAACAACAATTCCTGCAAATAATATGAATATTTATTGTTATAAAATATACTGAACTCAAAATTTCATAATATAATTTTACATATAATCTATCTAAATTTTCAAATAAGATTTATCTACCAATTTGCGTTTAAGTGTTTTTTTTTATAATTTATATTTATTATAGATGTGTGTGGTATCTATATACATAATTAACAAAACAGTTTTCTACTACAATGAAATATATAGGAAATTTGAGTAGTTAGCAATTACCAGATAACAAAAAATTTTAATTTCTATCTTCAATCTAGTTTTGACTTTTGCATTTATCAATGAGAATATTGAAATATTAAGCTAAAAAACAATGCAATTATGCATCTGGAAAATATCTTTATCATCTTTTATACTATCATACTAAAATTTCAATCAAACTTTTGAACCTAAATCAACCTGATTGTATATAAAAATGTAACTATATTTCAAAAATTATACATTATAGTAATCTCATTTCTCTCATAACCATAAAAACTTTTGTTCCCAAGCTAAGAATGCTTATAACATTATATATTCTGTATAGAAAGAATCTCTTAAAACATTGATTAGTATATCTATTTATCATGCAAGTAATAAATGAGTCAAATTTGGATGAGATTAGAATTTTTTTTAAGATAATGATTAGTAATTAATGTAGCTAAACTTTTGGTTAATGGTCTGATAAATGGGTGTTAAATTATTATAAAGAGTGAGGGAGTAAAACAAAAAAGAAAATGCAAAAAAATCACTATCTATATTCAATTAGCTTGGTTAGCATTATATATTTTTTATATATTGTCTTTGTGGAAGAAGGCCAAAAAAAAAAAAAAAAACTTCTCCGTATGGGTTATTTAGACTGCTTTATTATTTTAATTATTTTCTATGTCAGACCACTATTCCTAGTATTCATTTCTTATCCATATTTAAAAGGAACATAAAAAAAATATTCAAGCTGTATTGGGGATAACTCAAATTATATTATATTTTGTGATAACACAAATTACATTATATGTTATGATCGTGATCAGATAATTTTTTGTAGTTTATGTAGAATTGACAACTTATTACAATACAAACATACCAGCATTAAATTAATTTTAACAATAATAATCCTATTTTTATCACTCTAATATAAATCCAGCTATATGTAAGTTAGAGTCAAGTAATTAATAATTTTTATTAACCATTCATTAGACTAGTGTAGTGAAAATTACATTGTTGAATAAGGATATTTTTCCAATGCTCCCGTTTTTATAGTTTTTTAGAATTTCATTCGGTTTACTAATATCTGGTATATTTATCAGTTTTTAAAAGAAAAATCTAGAAATCTGCTCTCATGATCCTATTTAAATATTTTATATAACAAATTCTTTTTCATAAGAAATTTCAATGTCTAGCAAAGTTCTCCTAAGAATATTTTGCTTTTATAGTGATGAGCTAGCAATATAGTTAAATTAAAACAAAAAAGATAAAAATTTTACAATTAAGATTTATTTCTCACATAAAAATAAACAATGGATAACTGAAATGAATTCTTTTTTGTGTTCATAACATTATTGATATTTTTTATTTGCAAAGTTGATAATTTACTATTAAGATTAATGTCTTTATTTGAAATTCTTTTAATAAGTTTAACTAAAATATAAAGACTTAGTGAGGATAAGTTTGTTTGTTTTTTTTCTTCAAAAAATACCATGAAAGAAAAACTAAGGAAAGAAAATGAAAACAGTAAAATGTAAGATTGTGTGTTCCAAAACAGACTGCTTAACATGCTAAATATATCTTTGATAAATTTATTGGGATTTGTCTCATCATCGCTCATGTAACTAATTAAAATGAAATTTTTTTCATTTTATGAAAATAACAAAAACAGGGAATATTATTCACAGAAACCCATGGAGTGAAACAATCTTTCTATATAAAATCCCTATTTTTTCTGTTATCTGACTGGTTAATGTATGAATGTTTATCCTAAAGTTGTCACATGTTTTCATGTGAATGAATGTTTATCTGCAAGGTTGTCACATGTAAAATTTACAACTAATTAAGTAAAAACTATTACGTTTATGCATCTATAACACTGTCAAATTCATATATCATATATAACAGGTAAGGCCTTTCAGGTTGGTGACATTTAGCACATTTCTTTATATGATATGAAAATCTTTTGTTTAATTTGTGTTAAATCTTTAAAAAAAATTTAAAGCAATCAATTAAAAAAAACTGATGGCTTTTCCAAAGGCCAAGTACATCTGGTTAATATATCCCAAAGGCATTTTTGGTGCTAAGCACCCTTGTCCAAGGCAACAGTTATAATATTATTTAAAAATTCTTTACATACATCAATTATCCAAAAAAAGTTATGAAATTAGCAGTTAATTGGCATATTCCAAAACATACTTAATTGAATAGACTTTCTATTCGTTACAAAATTACTGTTATTAATAAACCAAGGTACTTTAATTTTATATTTCCAATCATTGTGTTCACTGCAAAACATTTTTACCTTGCTGCAATTAAACATATAACTAAATAGGCTTTTATGATTCAAGAACATTCATGGATGCCTATAATCCAACTTAGCTTTAGTATAACAATAAAAAAATATAATACTTTTTATATTAAATATAGGTTAATCTGTACAAAGATGCATTGATTAAATCTTACAGAGTGCAATAAAAGGTTGAAGATATTATTTTGCTTCTAAATAATTTTTTTGTTAGAGAATATTACAATGAAGGAAAATTAAAAGTTCAATTAAAATTAAATACTTTTCAAAAGCAGTTGGTACAGCTTTGAAAATAAACACCAATATAAGTATCACGGTTACTTCATTTCTAAATGTTAGATTAATAAATTTAATCTAATTAATTATTATAAGACTTAAAATATGCTTTTCTTTTAAATTTTGGCCTTCAATTAAGATTAAAATTATTTTTATTAAAAAAAACAATGTACATTTTCTTACAAATAATGTAAAACTTACCAGTTCCTCCACAGCTTGGAACATTCCAGGGATAATCACACTGTTTTTTATTATCATTAAAAACAAGACCAAGAGGACATCTTATAGCAGTTGCTCGACCATTATAACAGCAGAAAAAGGATCCACAATCATGAGGATGAGGATAGAATCCACTTTCTTTTGGGCAAATAAAATCTGGATGGGTAGGAACTACAAATAAATAAATGAAGCTTTTATATACGAAGATATTTATTCAAAATTATATATGAGGATGAGAGTAGAAGCCACTTTTTGTGGGAAAAATAAAATAGTGATGGGTAAAAACTACCTATAAATAAATAATATATATATTTATTTGTTCAGAATTATATATATATACATATATTTATTAATTAAATGGATAAATCTAAAGATTACAAAAAATCAATAAATACTTACTAAATTACATATTAGTCAAATTAGTTTTTAAAAACCCTCAAAACTAAATGCCAGTCGCACACCGACAATATTAAGTAAGAATCGATAATCATTCAAGTGACATCAGAAAAAAAATCTATTCAATGTAACATTTATATAATCATTGTGTAACGATATATAAATATGTCGTTACATTAATTTAAAATAAAAACTTAAAAGTTCGCAAATAAAAGTAAAAAACTAAACGCTAAAATTAAAATGTTTGTTAAACGTATATACATTCGCACAGATGCTAAACTTTAAAAATATTTTTTTTAATAAATAAAAAAAAGTATTTGAATGTATTTTTTTTATAAAAAAAGATTTAAATATAAAAATATTTTAAAAAAGAAATAACGTAAGTAAAAATAAAAACAGGTATTAATTAATTCTTGTAATCTTTAAATGGCAATGATTGTTTATAAATTGTTTGAAAAGCAAGCTAGCTTTGGGCTCTTGTATAATTAAAATGATCTGATGAAAGATAGATAAGAAAATAAAAAGAAATTAGCTTGACCAATGGAAGTACCAAGCCTCAGCCTGGACCCGAACGAAAATTTGGATTAGTGACGTCTTTGTTCAGTCAATCCGTGTGAATTAATATAAAAAGGGAAATACAGTTTTTTCGAACAGTTCCAGCATTGTGTGTTGGAGAGATGTGGTAGGACGCACATACCACACTCTCTATTTAAAAAAGAAAAATGAAAAGACTGTGATACCTTGAACCAGCTATTGCCATCTCCAGAACATTATCTTCCAATGGAGGCATCGCGGGAATTAAAAACAGGAACCTGGACTCTTCTACCATAAGCTATATGAAATGAACAATTATTAAAATCAATTAAGAACTTTCGTCAAGTTTTATAAATTGATAAACAAGCCAACTTAAATGTTAAAAACAGACTCTTATCTGACTTTTGTAAGTTTTTAAATCAAATTAATAATGTTTAATTTTATATGTTTTCCGATTGATAAAAATCATTTCCATTTTTTTTTCTCTTATTGTATAAATTATTTGTTGTTTAAATTTTAAATGATGAAATTTAAGGTTGGGTATAGACATTGCATGGATTCGTTAGCGGTTGACAATGTTGTGGTTTTCACATTCGATTATAATATATGTCAACGATATCACTGCAAGCATCTTACGATAAATGCTAATGGGATTTGTATATTCCCTATGCAAGTGACGCTTATCGATGACTTTGTATTTTGATCGGTTGTGTTTAATTTGGAATGTTTTTGACTGTGGAATCTGTGCAGCTGATCTAGACTCAACATTTTAAATCAAATTTTATAAAATTCATTTGTGCGTATCTAAATGTTAAATTTAAGTCAGGCGTGAATGGCTATATAGTTTTGTAAAGTTATATTAAGGGAGGGTAATCTTAGGTTATTCGTTTCGTAGTTGAATTGGCTCAATGGATTGGATATATTTGTGTAATTAGTAGATGTAGTATGAGATCCGCTTCGGGCAGGATTGCATATATACGCCACACACCTTCTGTTTGCCTATGGATGGGTTGGTAAGTCAGCAGAAGACCGCAGTCCATTCCTATGGAGTTTTTTGTTTATTGTTCTACTTGCCAACAGATGTGACATTCCTGTTGGTGGAGAGTCAATGTCTTCTCTAATTCTACTTACTGTTCAGATGTACTTTCCTGACAGTATAGTATTTTGTGTTGTCGTATCATGCTACATTGAATACATGAATGTATCAGATGGATTGGCACCAGTTTGGTTGCGAAATTTGTGGCCTAAGGTTAAATCAGGGAAGAATATTTTCTTTTCAAATGCAGATCTATGTAGTCTATTCATACTTGACTAGCTAAATAAAATATTAAACTCATTGAAACTTAGTTAAATGTAAAATTAAAAGTTAATATAAAAATCTAAAATGTTAAACTTATTCCTCAAAATTTAAATGTTATTTTATATGTGCGTAAATAAATATTTTTATGTGTTAATTTCTGACAGTGGCTTTTATTTATTGATATTTAAGATATAAATTAAGATATAGATTTTTATCTCTGCGTCTCCGCTGAGCTAGTGACTTGGGCTAACGATCGGAATATTTAAATAAAGTGGAATCTTAACAGCGCGTATCTGCCTACTTTATAAATTTTTCTAGGCTCAAATGCCTAGATGGCGCCCTGGTAGTTGCAGATATTGTTTTTGCGGTTGGATTCGATCTTCACTTCCATTTCGATCGTTATAATTGTGACAAATATTTTAAATATAACATCTTAAGTTAAATTTCAGGAGTTAGAAAATTAAAATTTTGTTTCTATCGTGTAGGTTTGTTATTAGCTTCAAATATTCAGTAAGTTTATTGTTTAGTAGCAATGCGTCTTACTACAAATAAATAAAGGCGCAGCTATAATTTGATACTTCTAATCAAATGTTAATTTTTTTTATCTAAATTTAAAGCTTAATAAAGCTAAAGCTAAGCAAAAATCCTTTAAGCAAATTATGTTAAAAATTTTAATTTACTTTTAGGATTTCATAACTAATTATTTAGTTAGTGTAAATAATAATAAGTAAATGTTGTGCACTAAAGAAAAAATAATTAATTATTATAGTAGATGTTTATAATTGTAGATTTTTTAAGTCAAATGTATTTTCGGTGCTGGGCATCATAATTATGACATTTAGTGATTGATAGAGTTAATTAAAGCACATTATTATTACTGGACCATTTATCACATATAAAGATAATGAAATATCATCGATTATATATATATGTAATTCAATTGTTACTAATTTTCTTCATCTGATAAAATGAAAATACTCCTAGTAAAGGTAGTTTTTTAAAAATAACATTTTAGCTTTATTTCGGCCGAGCATGCTTTCAATATATTTTTATTATATCATACTCTTAGCATATAGTGGTGTGATTAAATGGTTTTTTATATCAATGTTTAACTAACTAGTCATTATTCAATTTGGATTTAAAATTCAAAATGGCCCATTTCTCTGAAATGGGTACATTTGTTTCCTTTTTGTTAATAGCAAAACGGTCACTAACTATTGCATACGCTTCTTTAATCTTCCACTCTCTACCCCCTCCCCCCCCGTCTGTGTACACTATCTCTGCTTTTGTTAGCTCGAATCTATTGTAATCAAATGATTCAAAATGTGTTGAAATACGAAACGTTTCTTAGTCAAAATGGTAGCTGTATCCATATATACTGTATCAATTATAGCAGTTAAAATATGAATTTTAAATCCCTTGCTCTCATCTAAATATAAAAATTTCATACTTAAATATAATTTTTTTATTTGAAAATATATATACACACACATTCTCTACTAAGACAATTGCAAGTATGATCAGCAAAAATGTTCAGTCACATATTAGTATTAATTAAATTAATCAATCAAACGCGAATATATTACATCTGTTACTCAAGAAAACTTATTTAACACATACATATAAAGTATTTATAGATTTGTGATAATTTGGTAATTGACACATTAGACTTGTTAATAAGGTCGCAAACATTTAGAGTTTAATTACTAAATAACTAATTTTAATAAATACCAATAATAATACTGGATATATCCATTTTATGGTTGATCACTACAGTAGTTCAACTATAGATTAAATCAAAGATATGAATTCTTGAGTATTTTATCAAACAAAATAATATATGATCTTTTAGTTTATATTGAACAGAAGTAAGACTTTTGAATATGAATAAACCAAAGACATTGGATAACAGACTGAACAGGCTTTTAGATTATTTTTAGTTATTAGGATTCTTTTTCAGTCAAAAACTGACAATAAAATTATATTATATATAAATAAATAATTTTGATACAGCAAATGTATTATTTGAAGCAGTATTAAATCTTTGTGCACCATCGCGAGGATTTTGTAAACTTTATAGTAAAGAAAAATTCTTCTTCAAATAATTACTCACCATATATGTATATATAAACCCATCTTTCGGATTCGTTCACTTATACAATTAGTCTGCCATTGACAGATATCAAAGGTCATTGAAGTCAATATTGCAAACACTAACTAATAAACAGATTTTCAGTTTTTTTGCAACATCGGTGTGGATTAACATCTCTAATTGAAGATGGTACGGTAATTCCACTAATGAGCAACAAAATACAAAGATAATTAAAAAAAAGTATATATCTTTTACCTATGATATATATATTATAAATACTTTCTAGAGATTAATTTTGTTCAAAGCTATAATTTATACATTAGTACAATTTTGAAACGGTAAATGGTCAAAAACTAAGTTGCACTGATAAAATGTAAGAAGTTTTTTACGTTGATTTAATAACACAAATTAAATTAAAGCATTTTCCAACTTTATCCTACATTTTAGAGTCGATATTTTATAGATATATTTTAAGAATAAAACTTCTTATAGTCTAGACATATTACATTTTTTTGTCACAATATTAGAAAAAATTACTAATCGATAATGCAAATAAATATAGCAATAAAAGATTAGACTTACTTGTTACATGTTCACAACCAGAAACGTTGTATGTATAGTCACAATAATTTCGTTCTGGATTAAATGCTAATCCTCTAGGACAGTGCTGTAAAGTGCCCACACCATTTAAGCAGTTGTAGTATGTGCCACATACTGCACCTGGAAAGTGACCATTTGGTCTTGGACAATTTGGATCAGTAGGCACTAATGGGCTCGGCGGTCGTGGACAGATTGGACAAACTGAAAAATAAAATTTACATATTATAATAATTATAGATATTTTAAGCATACTGTTTTTCAAAGGTTAGAGTATTTTTGCAAGGTTGAAGTTAATTTTATGTTTGTTATTATAATAAATGATACATACTTCTATTGTTACCTTTTTTAAAAATAAGTAAAGTAAATATTAAAGATAAAACTATTTGTGTATTATATATATATATATATATATATATATATATATATATATATATATATATATATATATATATATATATATATATATATATATATATATATATATATTTGCCAGAGATGAAGACTGCATTTTAAGATCATATTTTCTTTTTTGTTCTATGATATACTTATTTAAACAATCCATATTATATAATTGTTTTTAGATAAAATAGCTAAATATCCATTTATTGACTCAATACTGAATAAAAGCTTAGCTAGTGATGAACACGAAAGAATTTAAAGTTATATCCTGATATAAGGCATAAGGTCTGCTGATAATTCAATAATATTTCTAAAATACAAATTACAAAAACCTGACAATACTTAATAACTGGAGTGATAAATTTCTGAATGCTGCTTACATAAATTCAACAATATCTAATATAAAATTATAATTTATAGTATAAAAGTAGTCTATATTGCAAATGAAAAATAAATCTACTTTGGTCAGGTACATAAAAAGTTTATATATATATAGACTAGACAATAATATTTTGTAAGAGTGAATCAGATCAGGATATCTGCAAAAAGTCATTCAGTTCAGCGTATAAATTAAATTCACAAGAAATATTTATTTTTTGTTCATTTTAATAACCTTATGAACAATCAAGCAAACATTAGATATGTAAATATCAAATTATACAGCCCTAATAATACACAAACAGTGAAAAGACAAATTTCCTAGTGATGGCTATTTGAAAGAAGAGAAAGTAACCAGATAGATAGATGTGACCTAAGATTGTAAATTCTGTTTTCATATTGGAAGGTATTTGCAGTCATTAAATTAATCTTGGATTCTTGTTCTTGCAATTAGTAATCTTGGAATACAATAGGTAGGCAACTTATTATCCATGTGGTATAAAATGATGGGTGCTGTACAAAAAACAAAATCAATTCAGATTAGAACTATATATATAGTGAGCAGCTAATAGATGGTGATAGATGAAAAGTAAAATTCTATAGTCTTTTTGTGGATAGGAAGGCAGTTAGTGAAGATGAGATATGTTGAGATTAATGGATAGTACTATTGAATGTTATTTAATGTGGTTATTGTTGGATTATGACCATTTGTAGATTGAATAGTTGTTTCCATAGTGACCAGGTGGCAGCAAAAATATCTGAGGTACAGTACTGTTGTTCTGGGCCTTGATTTGTTGCAGCTTATTGATGAATGTAGCAGAATGTTTTCTGGTGTTGTTGCCAATAATGAAGATTCAGCAGGTGTACCAAAAGATATAGAGGGTAAAGGCAATTATCTCCGTATAGGATTGAAATAGCTGTTGTACAGTTGCAACTAATCATCTATATGTATTTAGCTTGAAACCCTCATTTGATTGAAGGCTTGACCCTTCTAGGTGTTGTAGAGTTTCCTCTGCCACATAACATAAGATGGAGAATGGATTTATACTTTTATATAAATGGGAATACCAGAAAAAATAAGACATTGGTAATGCATATAGGTTAAGACAAAGTAAGAAATCGAAAAATGTATGTTCCAGGAGCCATCTTTTGAAGGAACAGAGTAGCTGGTAATTGTTGATCTGAAACATGTCAGAAAAAAAATATTTGCTGTCTTCCAGATATAGTATGAGATATGTCTGTCAGTATGAGTATTTATTAGTCATAGTGTATGTTGATAAACTGGATGCTGATATGATTGATTGGTAAAATGTGTTGAGAAATAAAGCTGAGAGAGGAGGTCTGTCAGTAGGAATTACTTGTAACAGCAACTGGAGCACTGTGAACTTTTGATCTATTGATGCAATTGAATTTATGGCTTTTTGAATATAGAACACTCAGATACTGTGGAGGGTCAGACCATTAGTAATGAGTGGGCAACTAAGTCTTTTAGTTGAGATTGTAACTGTCTTCTTGTTGCCGAGGGAAGAGATGACAGAATAAAACAATTTTGAAAATATATTAAGTAAGTGAATTTTAGCATAAAGAGATAAGCTGTGAAGAAATAGTTGATGATCCATATGATATTTTTGAAGCTTGTTTTGTAAGGTGCTCTTCATCACAAATAGTGCTATTTTACTCATATTAAATCTAAGTTTATACTGATATTGATTGAGAATAATTTGTAATATGGGAAGATGCTTACAAGAAGACAGAAAGATGGTGATTTCATCCATGTGTGCTATAAACGAGATGTGTTGATGAGTATGTATAATTTGGATGCCTGAAAACGTCTGTTGTATATGCTTTAAGATGGGATTTATGTAGAAAATAAAGATCAGTGCACTAACAGGTGAGCCTTGGGGTAAATGATGGTGAATGTTTTCTATTGGGAGTGATATTTATGTCTCTGCTTCATAGTAAGTTGGTAAATAAGTAAAGGAGATAATTGCAATGATAGTGTTAGCTAGCATATCTATCATAATGGAAAAAGACAGAGACAAATGCAGATACTGTATCTAGCTGAACTATGATCAGAGCATGTTTTCCCAGTCTTGAACTGATTTCAAAATGACTTTAAACATCAGAGCAGCCTCTGCACAGAAGAGTCTTTTCTGCATACTATATATTGGATATTAAAGGAAGTATGTGGTGCTCCAGATGCTCTTTTACTACTTTTTAGTATCTTAATTCCCAATGGTCCCATGGAAATTGGATGTAGGTTGCTAAGAATAAAGATTAAACCTAGTTTTATAGTAAATGATACAAGTGATATATGATATAGATCTTTGATATCATATATATCCTATGGGATAGATAATTTTCCAGGTCACAGAGGTATAATGTAGTAAAGTGTCAAAGGTTGGCGAAAAACAAAAGCAGGGATTCCATTAAACCTGTGTGGCATGAGTTATTTATAATGGCAAGGTTATCAGAAAGTTGTATTGTATGGAATGGGTATCAGTATCAAATACGCCAAATAAGTTTGAAGGTGGTGTGAATGAATTGTGCACCTGTAACCTCTGTTTGTAATATTGGTATATAGAATTAATCATATTATAGTCTGCACAAATAAAACCATTTACTCGGAGTGCCATAGGGACTTTTACTATGGATAGGTGGTGCAGGATCCATCAAATATATCCCTAGTTACATGTGTGTTAATGAGTATGACAAATCATTCTTTTCTTAATGGCAAAATATTTTTTAAATTGGTTGGTGTGGTGGGTTTTTGATAAGCCTTGGAAAGAGCATGTAACTGTTGGTATATATGATGTGCAGGTTTGATTAATGTCTAATCCCTGTATGCAATCATTAATCAATGCTAGAAGTTGAGAAGGTGAAGGTGAACTACATGTGAAATGTTCAATATTGAATGATATTATAAGTATAAAGGTGAGGTACTTTGGAATGAAACAAGTTCTATTTGTTTCAATTTCCACAACATAATATATATTCCAGAGAATAAGAACTCTCTGCTGTAAGAGGAGAAAAGAACTTGAATGGTTTTATGTAAATGAAGGGCTGTGATATGTAGTTCATTGAGATTCAGGATGGAAAATTGTCTGGAGTGATCAGAGAAATGAGTAGGATTAAGATTAAATTGAATTAAGTAATGTAGAATTGGGAAGTAAAAGCAAAGATCAATGAGTGAGGCATGCCATCTATTATGGAATGTGACAGAATATAAAAGCAGAAAGCCTTGATAACTCATAAGTAGAAAGTTTATTAGAATAAGCTATTTTGACATGAATGATTCATAATCAATATTAAGATTCCCCATTAAAACAGTTGGATAGGGGGAAGAGGCAAGTAAAAAGTTAATTGTCAGAATAATAGATGAAATAATAGTAGGACCAGGATGGATATTTACAAATATAATATTTAATGTTGTCATATGGTTATAAAATATGGTGATTAAGAGATTTGAGTCTATGTAAATAACCTTAAATGATGAGAATTGGCAGCTGGGAGTAATAACAATATCAGTTTGAGCTGATAGTGAAGATGTGTCCCTGAGATAAGCAGTGAGGGCAGTACAGGATCCATTGTATATTTTCCTCTTGAGCAATCCAAGAACTTGAGGTTGTGTATTGCTAATGCCCTTTTTAATGGAAAAAGATATAGAGTTGATACATTAAACATTTAGTGCAAGTGCAGTAATTTTTAGTTTCATTTATCAGGATGTTTTAGGGTAATTAAAGTGTGTAAACTCTAATGTTTTCAGGAAGGTCTGATTATATAATTATGAGTTCATAATGGTTGTTGATCAGTAGCTAACAATGTTTGCAGCTCATTTGGTATGATGGGAGATAGGTCTAGATTGATCTATAAAGTCAGATAAGAGACAATGAGTTTGCATGAGGGTGTGACTGGTTTCCATGAAGTCCATCTTCAACATCAACAGATCAACCTCATCTGTTTTTGATTTTTTTAAAGTTGCCAAGTCTTTTAGGGATGTCCATACTCTCTTTTTGTTTTATTAGAAGTGTGGGAGGGAAAGCTGGTATAGGTGGTAAACAGGAACATGATATGTATTAAGGTTTTATTATAAATAGTATGATCATTGTAATGTGTATGATTAAAGATAAAAGCTTCTTGAGGAGGGGGGGTGAGTATACAATACTTGCTTTGGTTGTTGCATTGGAAGAAGAGTTGGCAACAATTTTTTCTGAGTCAGGTTTGTATATCAATTGGGTTGGCAAGATTATCATTATAATTATCTGCTCATAGAATGTCATATCAATAGGTGGTGGATCAAGATTGAGAATAAATAAGGGTATAAAATAGGTAGTATGTACATGAATATACTATTGGATATTGATGGATGTAAGCATGGATGGATTTGCTGTTGACTGTTGTTTGTTGACTTGGGTACTGGATTTCCTAAAAGTGAAGTTTGAAGATTATCACATTGTACAGCTAAATGAACATGCTGGCCACATAAGTAGCACTGGAGTTTCAATCTTCTGATATATAGGCACAAGGTTGCTTCTTGATCAAGAATATGAGGTGGAATTATGTTTAGATCAATGACATGGAGCAGTTGTAATTTGAAATCATAGCTATTGCTAGGGATGAGTATAGGGATATCTTTTAGGTATATGGAGTAAAGAGCTTGCCAATTGGTTGCATAAAACACTGGAAATCTTAAAGGGTGTATCTCAAGTAGGTGTTTTTGAGCAACTATGTTATAAAATTGTAGTGATTTGGATCCACAGTAATTAAGTAAAAAAATTCCAAGTGATTTTATTTATGCTTGAAATCGGTCTCTCTATGTGGTCTGAAAAAAACTTGGTCATTAAATATCTGGGATTCAGATGGTCAGCAATATATGCAATGGTATCTCACAGCCTATGCAAAAATATAGCACTAAATAATAATTGCCTAGGAAATTTATGTAGAGAAATATTGATGTCTGTAGCAGATAGAATTATTGACTGAGTGAAAATAAAAGTTGCAAACAACCCTCTTGGGATTGAATTATTGAAATTATTATTAATTATCATAAGAGTATCTGTGATCCAAATTGTAGAGAGGGGATTGTGCTTCCTGGGTAATGAGGTCCAATTCCCTGATGTCACCAGGAATGGATTTGTTATACTTTGGAGTGACTTGGAAATAGTTGAAATATTGTTACTTTTGTTATTAACATATATTGGATATATTATTACTTTTGATCTGTTGAAGATTATGTTTAGTAACATTAGCATATGTTTGTATTATCTTTGTAATCTGGAACACACTGTTAGTGAAATTAGAAGTGGTTAACATATTGTTACACTTATTGTTTACAACTATTAGTTTATTTTTACTTTTGTTTCTGATCTGGTGGGGATTATTTTTATCAACATTAAAATCTGTTTGAATTATCTTTGAACTTTGTAAATCAGTATTAGTGAAATTAGTACCAGCCACCTGGTCATGTGACAGATCAGTCACCATATTAATCAGCAAATTATAATAAGAATAATTTCAACAATGAAAGATACTTTGAGTAAGAAAGAAAACATTCTACAAACCAATGATCTCTAATTGTTTTTTTTTTAAATATAGTGAAGAAAAAAACAATAAAATAAACAAAAATG
The DNA here is from genome assembly GCA_028023455.1 of Epiperipatus broadwayi. NCBI lineage: Eukaryota > Metazoa > Onychophora > Udeonychophora > Euonychophora > Peripatidae > Epiperipatus > Epiperipatus broadwayi. Next base: position 329,520 of record JAQFVV010012746.1, on the reverse strand, counting down.
AGAACAATAGAGAGATAAAGATATTTAAAAAAAATAAAATGAAAAAGGAACAATACATAAAAATTGAAAAAAGTTAATCAAAACACAACAAAAATAAAAGCAAAGATTCATTGATTTTGATGACATAAGTAATTTTTAGTCATTACAATAGATATTTTATGGGTTATAAAATCAAATCAAATGAACAGAATATTGTTTTAGAATTTTGATTTCTTAACATTTTTACTAAGAAAAATGTAGTTTTATGTAATTATATTTGTTATAATAAATAATGGAATGGTTAATGGCAAAAATTATTCCCAACAGAAGTGAAAGGTTGAACTTCAATCTAGGAACTTTTAGTTTTTCAATCATTAATTTTATCACTATTTTAAGCTGCTGAATGATATCAATTATCTTGATATTGTTTTCTATGAATTTATGAGCATCTAATATGTTGGGGGAAACATTAAAACTGAATAACGTTTTGAAATGTATTTACTTATAAGATTAATTTTAAAACAGTAACTATGAATGAGCATATTTGATTAATCAAATATAATGTTAGCTGTGGTGAGTAAAATAATTATTGTTTAATATTACTACTAGAAATTTTATTTACAAAATGATATATATTTCTTACCACATCCTCCGGGCACATTTGACCAGTAATCACAATCTCTTAAATTTGGATTATAAACCATACCAGGAATACACCTCTCCAGAGTGTGCTTCCAACCCTCACATTTCCAAAGAGCAGAACAGTCACCCACTACTGGAAATTTTCCGTCACTTGAACATTTATAATCATCAGGATTTGGATCTGTTATCACTTTAAAAAAAAAAAAAGATTAAATAAATAGAAATTCGTAATAAGATTTCATAACTTAAATTTTTAATAAATGTCAAAAAGCAACCTTAGTAAAATCAATTTTTTTGAAGATTTTATTACTTTATTACATACAATATAATTTGAAGTTCATGTTTAAAATAACTACAATTTATTACTTTTTTCAGACATAATTCTATTATTTGTTTATAAGAACCAAATTATTTACTGCAGAAACTCATGACATAAAATAAAGTAAAAGTAGTTTTCTACTCTAGCGCCAACTATAGTAATTTTGAGTTATTAGTAATTATCACATGATAGTGCATTTAAATTCCCATCCATAACAGTTTCTATTCATTGACTCTATTAATAAGACTTAGAATTAAAAGCTGAAAAAGAACACAGATATACGTTTCCAATCATTTTTAACTGTTTTATTAGTCAAGCTTTAAATCTGTAATTCTAAAAACTCTAAGGTTTTTGAACCTAGGTCAATGTTCCTGAACAATAATATAGGTAATTTATTAATAAAATTAAAATCGAAATACTGGTTTTGGGGATTGGAATAAAAAGTTGTTCTATTTTTGTAATTCGTTTCTTTTTGTATCTTATTAACCTATTAGTAAATTCATTTTAACTAAGTTTTACTAATAAAATGTATGATTCTTTATAATTATTATGTAGAGCAAAATTAATCTTAGTGAGTTAATCTAAAAAGTTATGTCTATAATTTACTTTTGAAGTAAAAAAAGAAGAGATCAGATAATTATTTTTAAGCCAAATTAAATATCAATTATAGTTTCTCTTTCAGGATTGTGTGGATATTTAATTTTTCTCTATTTTGTTAACATTGAAAACAGGAATTTCTTTTTATTTACTATACCTAGAACTTAGTAAGCTTGAGTAATTAATAGATACTAAATAATATTTCTATAATCATCATCATAATTTTTAATCATTATCGCTTCATTGCAAAATCAAGGTTTCTCAAGTTTAATTCAGTTTTTCAAATTTCTAGCTTCTTTTTCTCACATTCAACAAACTTCCTTATTTAATCCAATACTCTAACATGTGATCTCATTCTGTGTCTTTTAAAATCGCTTGGAATCCAGTTTAAGATTTCAATTGTCCATCTATTATTACGTCGTCTAGTAATATGCCCAACCCAGCTCCATTTCAATCTCATAATTCCTTCAATAAATTCAGTTATAACTGTTTTTCTCTCATCCATGTATTTCATTTTCGATTCCTTCTTGCTCCTCCTAACAGACATCTCTTCATGCTTCATCGAATAGTTGGAAGTCTCTATATTGCTCTTATGTTAAGTGTCCAAGTTTATGATTTATAAATAAGAACTGGTAAAATACATTTATTATTACTTTTTATTTTCATCTGGCATTTCTGTAACATTTTCTAAAATTTCTGAAGCATTAGTTACAAAAATAACCCATCATCTGCAAAATCTAGATGTCTATTTCCATTTACATTTAATACCTTATCTTCCCATTTTAATCTATAAAATACTTTTTGTAAAAGTTGCTGTAAATAGTTTAGAGCCAATAAACATCACATGGCAATACGTATAGAGAGTTTTGCCTGTTTTAAATAGTTTTGGGATGTAGAGTCACCCTATCGCACCTTCTCCTCAATGTTAATCTTATTTTATAACTATGTAATTTAATCATTTCTATAGCATTTTGATATTTTTTTTTAAAATATGACAATATCTTGGATCTATATATTGATGATCCAATGCTTTAGTTACTATAAAAATGTTTATAGAATCAAATGCCTTTTCATAATCTACAAATTCACATCATAATAACTACTCATATCATTGGTTCTTTTAATAACTTCTTTCAATACTTGGATATGACGCATTGTATTAAAACTAATTTTAACACTTCTCTCCACTTGTCTTTTTATTTGTTAAAAGGCAAAATTTTATGTAAACAACTTGCAATTATCTTGCTAGAAATTTTGAATAGAACTAATAAAAAATTAACAGTTCTGTAATTTCTAATATCTCATCTCTTTTAAATATCAATATTACTATAGCATTCTTTAGATTATTTAGTACATCTTTGTTATTTAGACATTTGATATATAACTTGGCTTACAATTTTTCTATTTTTTTTATCTGTTTCTTTTAAGATATCGATTATAATTTCACCATTATCTGAAAATTTCCCCCTTTTTATAGATTTATTACTTATTTTATTTCTTCATTTATAATTCTGGGAAATAATTCTTCATGAAACTCTTTCACACATTTTATGGTGCTATTTCTTTTTTTAATAATAGTTCTTTCTTTTCTTTTTATTGCATCAATTTTGAAAATGTTGCTTTACACTTTTAAGACTTTTATTCTCTTCTATGGCTCCTCTTGATATATTATTAACTTTTTTCCATATTTTACATATCTCTAGATACTCATGCATTTTTAAATATATTTTTATATTCCTCCTTTCTTTATACATTGTCTTCTCACAATAAAAAATTAATTGATAAAGTGATACTCTTTTGTAACCATCTACCATTTTGCAATTTTTTATAGTGTATCACTTATCTTTCTTTTGACTTCATTAAAGTCTGAAATATTTTCAAAATCTGTTAATATTTTAAAACTATTTGCGAGTTCTAATTTAAATTCATTGAAATATTTCTGAAGATTAGTAATATCAACTGTGAGTTGTGTTTTTCTTAATAATTTTTGCCTCTCTAGTTTTGCATTAACATATATCTTACATCTCACTAATCTATGATAACTTCCTGTGTTGAATTTATTAAGAATATTAAAATATTGAAATGTATATTTTATATTATTTAAGTATAATCCAATTCGGCAATCTTCACAAGTTTGTGTCCTCTCTCATTTCTATCACCATAACCAAATTTACCAACAGCACTTTTATCAATTCTAGTATTAATATACCCCATGATAATTTTAAAATGTCTTGTCTAATCAAAAGCCTTTTTTACCTCCATATAAATATCCATATTTTTCCATCACTAGGAGAATTTCTTGGGATATAAACCTGAATTATTGGGATTTGGTAATATCTATTCAGTTGAATAATCAATTTTGCCACTTTACCTAATACAATATTAATTTCCACAACATTATTTTTTTTATTTTTTGTTTTATAATGATTTTACTTGTACTTCCAATATTTGTACCATTCCAGTAAAGTACATGCCACTTTTAAGATCAATTGTATCTTTATCTTTTCTTTTAATTTTACAAAAATGTGCAATCTTGCTTGATTTGAAGGTGATCTGCAATTGTAAGTACCTAAATAAAAAGTTGGCATCAAATAGCAGCCTGACTCTGCAATCAGGGGATTCCTATCATCCTTTGCCTTCCTTGATTGGTAATTTTACAGCATTCTGTGAATATTGGCCATTAAAATGTTCATTCATTCTGCTTTCAAGGAACCTCAATTGATATTTCAGTTAAGAACTATCAAGCAACTGAGAAGAAAAATGATGCTTTTTGTTCTTATACTCAGAGGTAAAAGGCCAATAGTCTAGTTATGTTGGATGATGCATGCTAGTAATCATTCCTTACAGGTTCTTAAATTACATAATTATATCATTAAGATCTCAAAGAGGAATCATCGGGGTTTCTTTTCAGTTAACAGTAAACTTCTTTCTGCATTAGTGCAATAATATATCTGACTAATTTCTGGCAACTGAACTTCTTTAGTGAAGGAGCATTAGTCCACACATTCAGAAGCCAAATTTACTTTTTACCATAATCAAGATAGTCACCTGGAATTGAAAAGTATTTCAAAGTTTTTATTATAAGATAGGTTCCTTCTATAATAACAAAAATCTTACACTAGGCCAGCAAGTTTATGCTTTAATGACCTAGGTTTAAATTAATTATTGTTGAATGTTTAATATATTATGAAAGGTTATTACTAAAAAAAAGCAAAAAAAAAACATTTTTATTTTACCTATTCCTGTGCCACATCCTGGCACATTGGTTTTCCAATCACAGATTTTCTTGGCTTCATTAAATGCAGTGTTTTCAGGGCAACTAAGTTTGAAAGCATTTCTGTTTATACAAACATAATAAATTCGACAATCATGTGGATCTCGGTAATGACCATCAGGCTTTGAACAAGTGAATCCTGGATATGGTTTGCAAGGATGGATTGGTATTGGCTCTGAAAGTATAATCATTTATAGTAATCGAAATTATTATTTTACGATAAATATACAAGACTAAAATAATATACAACATCTAAGTGTAAATTTTTTTAAATCTAAATTTTCTAATATAAAGAATTTTTTTACTTACTTGTCACAATACCGCATCTTGGTACATTCCATGAGAAATCGCAAACTTTCTTAGCATCATTAAAGAACAATCCATTTGGACATCTCTGTAAATGAGCTATTCCATTCCAACAGTTGTAAAAAGCAGAACAATCTCCTTCTTTAACATACAAACCTTCAGATGCAGGACAAATATATTCCGGGCGTGGTCGATCTAAAATTAAAAATTCTATTATTTTTATCATACCATTATGCACAAAAACATTTTATCATCACACAAACTATTTCTTTCAATTCCTTACTCTTCCAGTATTTAAGAAACACAACAATACAATGGCAATTTTTAACTTTATGTCTAATTAAGTATTTAAAATGTAGGTTGAATAAAAAATTTTAAAATGCCATCAGGTTTTCTACTAAAAGTGATGATGAATGAATTACATAAAATAAACTGCTATATATCACCTTCAACTACATTTGTGTATAATATTAATTAAAAGTATATATATATACAGTATATATATATATAACCATTAAATGTCTGTATTTTTAAATCATATAATAATAATTCAAACAAATTTATTTAACACAGTATTCAAAATTAAATAATATATTCTTTACCAGAAGTACTTTCGATTATTTCACTGACAAACTTTATCAACCATTAATACAAAGATAAAGATTGTCAGTGAAATAATCGAAAGTACTTCTGGTAAAGAATATATTATTTAATTTTGAATACTGTGTTAAATAAATTTGTTTTAATTATTATAAATATATATATTTAAATGTGTATCCAAATCAAAGTTGTATATATAATATATATATATATATATATATATATATATATATATATATATATATATATATATATATATATATATATATATATATATATATATATATATGCAAATAATAATACATAAAATAAAAGGCACAAATAGAGAGAAAAAGAGACAGGGAAGAGAAAAAGAGGAATAAAAAGAAAAAGAGAGCGAGAGAGTGAAAGAGAGGAGAAGAGATTAGAGGGATGAGAGAAGGGGACTGGGAAATATTTATTCTGTATATTTACAGATAAGTATTATTATTATTATTATTATTATTATTATTATTATTATTATTATTATTATTATTATTATTATTATTATTATTATTATTATTATTATTATTATTATTATTATTATTATTATTATTATTTAAAAACTACACGATTAATTAATTAAAATATTTACATAAACAATCATTTAGGATGATTTTTTTTATAAGATTTTCCAATTATGTCATTAGACATTTTAGTATTTGAAATAAATTTTATTTTAAAAATCTTTTTGTTCTGCATCAAACTTTATAATAATTGTGTAGTTTCAATAAACATAAAAAAATAACTTCTAATACCACAAGTATTTTTAATATGATTACATTTGCCTCTATCTACAATAAATTACCCTTATCACAAACACTGTCAAACAGTTAGCAAACAATACTTCTTAAAATATATCTATCAATATATATATATAAAATACATATTTTGCGGGTTCATATATATGATTAATCATGATATATATATATATATATATATATATATATATATCAGATTAATCATTATTGATATCCAGAAATGATATATAGAACATATTTTTGCAGTATTTGTAGATTTAAAATTACATAATCAGATGCATTTCTTCAAATAAAAACAGAAAAATATCATGCAACCAGTACAACATGATTTTGGTAAAAATGAATACGTGATATAACTAGGAAATTTTACTAACACAAGGAAGTCTATAAAGAAGTCACTATGATCAGATTAGATAAATTTTGATCCAATCAGATCCTAAATATCGATACTACTCACATATGACTAAATAAATTTTGATCTAATCAGATTCTAAATATCAAAATTACTCACATTTGTTTTATCT